>WSYH01011896.1:0-19875 GCA_036426205.1 Ascaphus truei | reverse complement strand
AGACACACACACACACACACACACACACACACACACACAGTGATACAGACACACAGACACAGATGCAGACAGACACACATGCAAACAGTCACACAGACACACATGCGACAGTGATATACACACACACAGACACACATGCAGACAGTAATACAGACACACATGTAGACAGTGATACCGACACACAGACACACATGCAGACAGTGATACAGACACACATGTAGACAGTGATACAGACACACAGACACACATGCAGACAGTGATACAGACACACAGACACACACAGACACACACACAGTGACACATACACACAGACACAGATGCAGACAGTCACACAGACACACATGCAGACAGTGATACAGACACACAGACACACATGCAGACAGTCACACAGACACACAGACACACATGCGACAGTAAAATAGACACACAGACACACATGCAGACATTGATACAGAAATGCAAACACATGTAGACAGTCACACATGCAGACATGCAGACAGTGATACAGACACACAGACACACAGACAGACACAAATGCAGACAGTAATACAAACACACTGACACACATGCAGACAGACACACATGCAGACAGTGATACAGACACACAGACACAATGCAGACAGACACACATGCACACATGCAGACAGTGATACAGACACACAGATGCAGACAGACACACATGCAGACAGTGATACAGAAACACAAACACACATGCAGACAGTCACACAGACACACATGCGACAGTGATACACACACACACACATGCAGACAGTAATACAGACACACAGACACACATGCAGACAGACACACAGACACACATGCAGACAGTGATACAGACACACAGACACACATGCAGACAGTGATACAGACACACAGACACAGATGCAGACAGACACACATGCAGATAGTGATACAAACACACAGACACACATGCAGACAGTGATACAGACACACAGACACACAGACACACATGCAGACAGTGATACAGACACACAGACACAGATGCAGACAGTGATACAGACACACAGACACACAGACACAGACAGTGATACAGTTTAACATGTGTTCACCACAAACAAGACGGGACCGCAAGGCTGAGGTTGGGATGTTAGTGTAAACCGACCTCCAGCCGCGCGAGTGCGTCCAGAGTGCAGAGTGATAGTCGTACAGCCGTGTCAGGGTTGGAGAAGTGAGAATACACACACAGATACACACATACATTGATACTCATACACACAAACACACAATAATGCACTGATACACATACACATGAACTCACTGATACACACTGACACTGACACTGACACACATACAGGTATGCACATTAAGTAACTGATACAGATACACACTGATGCACATAGTTACACACAGACATTATGGAACTAATACACATACACAGTCCACAAATCCAGCTTTGCTTTATTCGGCTGTGCACCGGCTTTTCCACCTGGTGGATACCCCCTCCAATACACATACACACACTGATACACACATTAACACACTGATATACACAATCATTCAGAGATCTGCTCATGAACACCGACAGTGTAGGGGTTAATGATCTGGAACCCTCTCCCCAGCCAGAGGAAAGAACTAACAGTTAGGCTGATCATTTCCTAACACCCTCCCATCTGGGATCGCAGTGTTGGGGGGCTCTGGGAGGCTGATTGTGTTGGGAATGCAGCAGAATCCATATGGCTCAGAGCACAGAATGATGGCTCCACGTATGGAGTCAGCACTCACATATGTTGTTATTCCAGCCTGGGATGAGCCTTGATAAGGGAAAGGCAGCTTGCAGCCGCCATCTTTTAATAGACCTGCCATCACTCTGCCAGGGAGCTGTGAACAATACTGTTCAAGTATTCTTGTGTGTAAACCCCTTCCCTGCTGGAGGGGATTAAATATTGCTGCAGAACAATGTATGAATATATATATATACTATATATATATATATTATTATTACAAACAAGTTTTATTCATTTATTCTGCACTATATATATTTAATAAGCAACGGCTCTCCTTTGTTCAGTCATTACTTTCCTGGGTGCTCCTTAAAACTGTAGATAATACTGTATGTTCATAGAAAGACTGACACTGACATACTCATGACACTCACGTCAAACGAGAGAACTTGCCTGGGTGTTTTGTATCAAAGTTATCTCAAGATCAGCAGAAATGCAAAAAGGATTTATTTAAATGCTATCCATGTTTCTATTCATACTTTCTACTGACTAATTCTGGATAAACACCTGAAGCCCGAGTGGTAGAACTTTCTAACTCCCCTTTGGTGTGAGGACATCTTCACTTATGGTTTCTACAGCTCTGCTGGGGTGAGTTCCCAAAGAGAAACCCTTTAGCGGACAACAACTTTCCTGTGATATCATCGCGTCTCCGATTGCGGCTGTTTTCTACTTTTTCAGGGTTATCCTTTTGCCCCATTTATTATGCTGAACTAACTACTTGTATGTCCAAGCGATGGTTTCATTTCTGACACCATATTATGGGGGGATGTACTGTATCAAGGCAAATTTGGAGCAACATTGACCATAATTGCGCTATTTTCATCTTGCGTCTCTTGGCCGCAATATATCATGGTCTTTGCTTCACGTTTTGCTTCGTTTGCATCATCTGCCGATATAGGGCGTGAAAACAGGAGGAGCTTGGGAGGCGTTACATGATGTGCAGATTATAATGAGATGTAGCAAACTCTGTGTCTCTATGCATCACTTTTGTGTCTTGTAGTTACGTCAATTTTTTTTGCCAGGTCTGAGGTCTTTCCTGCCTATAGTAACAACACAAACAAAAAAGTTCCTCCTTGAATGCACTCAGAAAGGTGAATGAAAGTGATATGGTTAGTACAATTATAAACCTTTTAATCACAAATATAGTAAAATCATGTTTGTATAGAGGGGGATGGTAAAAAGTCCAAGACCAATCCCTACTGACAGACCAAGAAGATCTTCCAAAATATATATACGGAAGATAGTATCAATGACAATACACCACCTTAATGTGGGCTAGTGGACTGCAGAAATCACCTATGTGAACCTTCAGACTTGGAAACCTGTCCTGTCTACAGAAATCCAATTAACAAAAAATCATCAGACCTGGATAGATATAGGCTGATGATACAGAGTCTGTGAGGGGTGATAAACTGACAGTCAATTAGGTCGTATAATATATACCTATTGGGTATCAATGGACCACATTAAGTTTAGATGTATGTCAACTCCAGAACAGGGTGAAGTCAACATGAAAGTGGGGAAAATACGACGTTAAGTGAATACAAAACAACATATAAAAACAGAAACTACTACGTGGCTTGATGGTATAGAGCTCTGCGGAGGGCAAGCACAAAGTGTGCACTGCTAATGCCCTGAGGCACGGTTCTGTGACCGTATCCAGTTATAGCCTCAGTAATATATAGAGCAATTAGCGCAGAGATACATAAATAGAGTCTCCTAGATAAAACTCACTGACTCTAGTGGCAATCAACCCCTTGGTCACAGTTGAAAATCAGTGCTTGGGGTGTTATCCGCACTGAATAATACACAGTGTTGTGTCGCCATATATATATGTGCTCCCCCTAATCGGGTATACGGCAAGGGCCCCTTATGTAATGGTGGCTATATGAGTAATATCCTGTGGTCCCACATAGATAGTGCACTGCTATAGTACTAGCCTGTCAGGAAAGAAAGCTGTAGTGTATACAGCAACAAGGTTCAGTTACCTTGAGCAATTACATCTGACTCGCTAGTAAAATATTATACTTAGCTTAGGGCGCTATATACTATAGTTTCTATCCTCTTTTGCACCAGATTTTGGTTTTACTTTATCCATATAGTATTTATACTTTGCTGATGCGGGAGCCTCCCCTTCCCCTTTCCCTTCTTCCCCAGTCCCCGATTTACTAGTCTTTCCTGCCTAACAATTTGCGTCAAATGTAAAAACAAACATTGGACACAAACGCAAGCAGAAAATGGGACAATGCGTTAAAACAAACTTCTATGCGCACTTTCCTTATGTTTACTTTCCTTATGTTTACTTGACTTACTTTACTTGACTTTTTCTGCACTATGGTCATAATTATGTCTTTACGCTGTCTTTATTCAGTGCGCTAGTAATGTGATATGATTGGCATCCTCTTCTCTATGTAGCCTGTTTAAGGTCTGCATTATATTCTCTGTATGTCAAAATGAATGATATTACACGGTTAGGTTATTTATACCGTTGGTGTGCGATCTCCAGCGCTCTATAACACAGTACGTGAATTGAATGTATTATTACGATTTTTGCTTTCCTTCTTTTTACACTTACTTTACAGGTCGCATCCATGCAACGCTGCAGTGGTGAGCGGCTGCTGCCAGCCGTGCGCGCCTTTTTCCTTGGGCATCTTGTAAGGGCATTTATTGTGGCTTTGTTACCAGTACCACTCATGTCTTGAGAAAGGACCTTGAAAGCACAGGCACGTTGATCATATTTAAATAAAAGCCTTTTGCCCCTTCTATTATGTTCTGTGAATGCTTGCTGCTGACCTTGAGAATATATATATATATTCAATATTAAATTGAATTCTGCTCCGGAGCATACGCTTCTTGTGTGTGTGTGTGTGTGTATGTATATATATATATATATATATATATATATATATAGTGGTTGACAAATCACCAAAAAATCTACTCGCCACACAAAAAAATCTACTCGCCACCTAGTACCAAACGTGTGCTGCTTGGGCCATATATACATACAGGGTAAGAAATGATTTTGTTTGAAAAGCTTGCTTTGCTGTATTTAAAATGATTTTGGCTATGCTGCTATGCATAGATGTGTGTGTAATGTATTTTAGAATTAGATAGATGTAATTTTTGGGCCCGTATGCTAAACTTTAGGTCATGGTGAGGCTTGCTTTTGTATATTTTATTTTTTGGTGTACCTCTATTTTGTCTGATGGTAACTTGTTCTCTTTAACGGTTGCAATAGTTAATTGTGTAATTGGTATGGATGGTATTGTAATTGTTTGGGATGTGATTAATTAATGCAAATTGATTTATGGTGACTTGCTTGGATTAAATAGTATACTTCTTTTGATGTAATGGTATTTTCTTTGGAATATTGTATTGTTAACATTGATTTGCAGCGTGTACATGGTGCATAGATTGTATGCATCATGTATACAATGTAAATGCAATGTTTTGAGTGGCATTTGAGGCTTTTGATTGGCATTTGTTGCTTTAGATTGGAAGATGACATTTGATTTGGTTAGGAAATAGGATTGTATTTGACTGTGGATGATATGGAGAAGTGGTATTTTTATTAGAGCATGTTTTTGTTAACCCTGAAACATTTATTTGTATATTGGTTCATCATGTGTATATATATAAAAATATGTATTTTTTTTTTAAATTTGCATGATGAAGCCACTATACAAATGAATGTGTGAAGTGTGGGTATCGGGCCAGGGTGGCTTAACCCCTTAATTACCTTTGCGGTTATTATCCGATAAGGTGATTAAGGGGGTAATTGATATCTGAATGTAATTGCAATGTATTGGCTATGTATTTTGTTGGCAACGGACGACAAGGATTATGCTGGCGAGGGGGCTTTTTATTGATGAGGTCAGTAGAAGTTTCTTTATTTTACTATGCTAGTTAATGTGTTTAATAATGGGCAAATAATCTAATATCCATATCTGGATAATAGTTATTTGACACATTATTGTATTGTAGGTGTTGGGGGATTGATGTATTGAATGTATAGGTCAGGTTTATTTATTTTACATTCAGGGTTTGATCCTTTTGGTTCTGCGTGAGACCTCTGGAGACCACCTGCGGTATCCTTGGGGATCTCATGGGTACCAGGCTGGTGGGTCCATGGGGGACACCTGCGGGGAAGAACCGGTGGCCCCACATCTGTGGGGGCACCGCGGACCCGTAGTGTGCGGGGAAGAACCAGTGGTCCCACATCCGTAGTGCCCACCCGTGAGTCCTCAGACCCCCGTGAGAACCACTCGATGCCCCTCAGACACCTGTGGGTTTGACCCGGGACTCCCAGACATCCGCGGGCCTACCGTGGAGACCCATTTGTGGCCCACGGTGACCCGAGGAGACCACCTGGGGGCCATGGAGCTTGGCGGGACCCACCAACAGGCCTCCAGAACCTGTATGAAACAAGTTGCTGGTACCCTGTAGGTCTGTCAGGTGACCCGTCGGGCCCACCGGAGACTCGCGTGAGTCTGGGGTATGAACCCTGTATGTAAAATGATAAATCATGTATTTATGGGGGGGCACAGGGGGTGGGTAATGTATTTAATAAATAGAATGATGTTTATTGTGGGGCAGTGTATTGTTTTAATTGTGGGTACTGGGGGTGGGGGAAGGGGGTATTGGCCCCATGGGTATGTGGGTAGGCCTCCCTTGTGGGAAGTGGGTGATGGTGGTTAGGCCTCACGGGGTGGGGGGTTAGTGGGGGAGTGTATGTTGGCCTCCCGAGTGGTTGGTGAGAGTGGGTTAACCCCTTAATTGCTGTAGCGGTTAATACCTGCTATGGTTATTAAGGGGTTAGGGGACATTACATTGGATTTTTTTATTCTTGTTTCTGTTTTGCAGCAGCGGATGGGACATGGGCAGGATGAAGATGAGGATGGCCTTCATCGTGGCAGCCGGACATGGGTGATTGCTGTATGTGTTTAATGTATTTATTGTTCTTTATGTATTTTAAATGGGCACATTCACTATTATCCATTTATGGATAATAGTAATTGTGCCCATTACTATACTGCATGTGCATACATGTGTATGTTAGGGGGGTATAGGGTATAGGGGTTGTTGGGGTAATATATATATATACAGTGTTCGACAAGCCTATACGTTTGCTCGCCCCGGGTGAGTGGATTTAACCCCCGGGCGAGTAAATATTGGCCCAAGCAGCACACGTTTAGTACTAGGTGGCGAGTAGATTTTTTTGTGTGGCGAGTAGATTTTTTGGTGATTTGTCAACCACTGTATATAGATATACAATCAAAAAATAAATAGATGATGCCGTTCTGTGGCTAACGAAATGCTTTTATTTGTGCAAGCTTTCGAGATACACTGATCTCTTCTTTCGGCGATGTTACAATGAATGAAGCAATCATCGTCGGAAGAAGAGATCAGTGTATCTCGAAAGCTCGCACAAATAAAAGCATTTCGTTAGCCACAGAATGGTATCATCTATTTATTTTTTGATTATTGAAGCTCGGCTAACACGGTACTGATACCTCTACATGTATATATATATATATATATATATATATATATATATATATATATATACATACACACACACACCAGAAGCGTATGCTCCGTAGCAGAATACAATTTAATAAAACATAATTAGGGAAGGCTACATCAAAATTGCACTCACCTTGCGGACTCAGGAAAAGAAAGCTGGTGAAGTTCCATCGGGCTCCGGATTCCATCTGCACCCTGGGATCTCAGCTCAAGCATTGCTTGTGGACCCATATCTGTGATCAGGTTATCCACTGCGATTGATTCTACCTACACTTGCGTGTACAATTTTGATGTAGCCTTCTCTAATGATGTTTTATTAAATTGAATTACGCTATGGAGCATGCGCTTCTGTTCTTTGCTTTATGGATTTCTGTTTGGAGTTGGTTAATCCTATACGAAGCAGCTACAACTCAAGTGATTTCTCCAGTTCCATCTGACAAATATCCTTTTGAAATACATCTCTGGGGTCTGTGACTTTACGTGAGACTTTATTCACTTGCACTTAAAGGGATACATCATTAATTCTCTCTCTCTCTCTCTCTCTCTCTCTCTCTCTCTCTCTAAAATCATCAATACCTCCTATTTACAACATTTTCTACAACAATGTAGAAGTATTTTTAAAGATAATCTATGTTTTTTAACCTTTAGTAACCAAATGCTTTGGTGTTTAAAAACAAATAAAAAAATCATTATCTAATCTCTGGTTCCCACTGTTTACATTTTGAGAACTGTTGCAAATTTTTGTGTCTCCCTTATTGTTGTTCAGGAAATCCAAACGTGACAATCTCCGCAATCGGGGTGACCCCCTGGGTTAGGAAATGTGAAAAAGTATTTATATATTTATATAAATACGTACATCACCCAGAGCTGCAACTGTGCCGATCATCGCAGAGCCGAACGGGATACAATATGCAGCACCACGCAGGAAAGTAGCAGAAAAAGTATATTTAGGAGTCCATACAATCAACCAACGTTTTGGTCCTCATGGGGACCTTCGTCAGGGTTCACTGACATGCAGGAAGACGTAAAGATTCTAAAGCGAATGTAAAAGAGTGCAGAGAACCTGCTTACCATGGGGCCACAACCCTCGGAACGAGCGTTGCTAAGCAACCAGTGAACGCAGCTCACATCGGAGGGAAAACAGCTTCGCCGAGTGCTGAAGAACACTGGTCATCCCATGCACTACAATAAAGACATGCAGATACAGTCTAACAATAATAACTGACAGCGTCTAAACAGATTGTGAGATGGAGGGGGATTGCAAAATATATCTTAATTATATCATATATTTATAATGGTAGTGCAAATTAAAAAAATAAAAACATTGTATCAGAAATAATGTATAACAAGGCTCATTCTATCAGACATGCCAACCTTAAAGGTAAGCAGACACTCTCTCTATAAAGGAAGGTATATAGGAAGATGGTGCTCAGATATAAGTGTGCATCATACAGTATTTTATGAAAGTTCATATGAAGGCGGTCAAACTGGAACCCAGCATGGTATATAGCAATCCATATGTGTGTGTGTGTGTGTGTGTGTGTGTGTGTGTGTGTGTGTGTGTGTGTGTGTGTGTGTGTGTGTGTGTGTGTGTGTGTGTGTAAGGAGCAGCACTGATTGCTTCTTTGTAAGGACAATAGATAGATA
The DNA here is from genome assembly GCA_036426205.1 of Ascaphus truei. Lineage (NCBI taxonomy): Eukaryota > Metazoa > Chordata > Amphibia > Anura > Ascaphidae > Ascaphus > Ascaphus truei. The sequence goes on along the minus strand of WSYH01011896.1, from coordinate 10,960 downwards.
ATTCTGCATCATAATTTGCGTTTGCTCTAAAGCTCAAGGGAACATACAAGCCCTATCTGTTCTACCTCTTTCTCCTATCATTACAGGTCCTTCCAGCAAAACAAGCTCTGCTCCCAGTGATATAAATGAAATAGATTTTATAGATTCATACGGAGCCACCTGACGCTTTTTTTTTAATGTAACGAGTCCGTCAGCGCTTTTGCCCCTGAGAAAACAAAGCCTCCCCGGGCCCTGAGTGACAGAGGCAGCGCGGGGAAGTGACAGTGACCGATAGCTGTGGAATTGCTTCAGATGCTCCATTGAACACGGGGTTTGAAACAGGTGAAGCCACAAAATGTTCTCTTGGAGAACACGGACGGTGTGAGTGACAAAAGGCGAGATGCGGAACGCAGGGACCAGCTATTAGATCTGGGAGGAAAGGAGAGGGAGACGGAGTATCTGTACAACTAGTACTCGCTCAACTTCAGTCCCGGTGGATCAGGGCTTAAATTTACTAACAGTGTTTATGGTTATTAAAGCAGCAATGTCCCCTAACTACCCTTCCTTTTTTTTTTATCATATGGGAACCTGGGAGGGGCATTCTCCGGAGTTGAACCATGCTATTTTCAGCTCCATGGACCCACCAGGATCCCAAGATACTTACTGGGGAAGATACCGGTATTACTTCCTGGTTTTTAAAGGGGATTTAAATGGCCATCCAATTGGAAGCCACTGCCAATGATGTTGCAGCTTCCTATTGGCCAAAGTTTTGGCAGCTATATTGTTTACCACGGAGGGAGATTTTAAACCCAGTAACTTCACCGTTAAATATCTCTGGTTCCCGGGTGTTCACCTAATCACCCTCCCCAGGCAACTACCCCCATCCTTCACCCATTCATTGGTTCAGTGGTTACATCATACCCATATAATATGGGCATGATTTAACACTATAGCAATAAATGGTGAAGCTACCAAAAAACAGGCCCAAAATACAACACATTACATATGAAAATCAACACATTACAAATGCCAATAAACAAATTGATTGACACTGTGGGTACATCATGCCCATATAATATGGGCATGATTTAACACTATGCCAGTCAATGGTCAACCTACAAAAAAAAAATCACCAACAATATCCAATACATTCCAAACTAACCCCTTAATTACCATAGTGGTTATTAATCGCTAAGATGATTAAGGGGTTAGGGCGATTAGATTGTATTTTTGTATGTTTTCCTGCTGGCATCGGAGGACATGGCCCTGCAGTATGCTGACAAGGACGCCCTTCTTGGTGGCATGGGTAAGTGGAATGATTTTTATTTACTTTACTTATGCTGACTGGCTAATGTTTGATTTAATAATGGGCAAATGAGCTATTATCCATATCTGGATTATAGATATTTTGCCCATTACTGTACTGTATGATGTGTTTGGTGTGTGTTGGGGGGTGGGGGGGGAGGTATATTTATTGAAATGGATGCCATCTTTATTTATTTTACAACAGGGTTGGTACTGTAGGCCAGTGGGGACCCGCGGGGACCACCCAAGGGCCCCCGAAGCCTAGAAACCTGCGGCAACCACCTGAGGACCCGCAGACACTCGTGGGGACCAACCGGGGACACCCGCCGGCCTATGTTATCAATGCTGTGTTAAAATAAATAAATAATGGTTTTATGTGGGGGCACAGAGTGGGTTGTATATTGGTGGTTATTAAATATTTTAACTTGAATTTTATTACTAGTGCATTGTAGCAGGGTGTCTCCGGAGCAGAACCGCGTTGATTTCAGGTCAGGGGACCCCCTGCTTCCCGAGATACAGGCCCCATTATGGGGTGCCGGTATCTCCTATGCATGTAAATGTCCCGCGTCACGTGGATTTGCGCAGAGAGAGGCGTCTCTCTCTCTCTGCAGCAGAAACAACTCGCCGGGTGAGCCCTTTACACAGGAGCGATCATCTCATCGCCGGCTACCTGCCATTTTTGCAAATGTTGCTATCACTGCTATTCGGGGCTATCTGCACACCGTGATAGCAACGCTGTCAAAATGACTATTCAAAACCCTGGCTATTTTTTCTATCGACTTTACTACAGAGGCCTTAATATCTGAAAAGAGATACCGGCACCCACTTCCGAGGTAAGTTATCTGGAAGCAGGGGGAACCTGTAGCTAAAATTCATGAGGCTCAGCTCCAAAGAACCCCCTACTTCAAATAAAATAAATAAATATTATATATATATAATATATATTATATATTATATAATATATATACTATATATAATATATATATATATATATATATATATATATATATTATATATTATATATATATATTAATATATAGCAGGTAATAAGAACCATAGGCACTCTGTCTGAATATAAAATTGGGTGCAAATCCTGTAAAAATAAATAGCAATACGATCCCGCACTGTGGACGAATATCAGAGGCAGCACTCCAAATGAAATCAAAAATCCTTGTATATTCACAAACATCATATCCAACGTTTCGGTCCTCAAACGGGACTTTGTCAAAGTGCCTTGTTTTATTGAATATACAGGATTTTAATATTCATTTGGAGTGCTGCCTCTGATATTCGTCCACGTGCGGTATCGTATTGCCTATATAATATAATATATATATTATATATATATATATATATATATATATAAAAAAAATCAATAAATACTCATGTTTGATACGTTGGGGTTTATTCCTTAAAATCGGCACACTATCGCTCAGAACCTCCAGTTTAATCAACAGGAGTTTTTATGCAATATTGCCCATTTTACTGTCACAGTTTAATGAATAACCCCTATACAGGCTTCCTCGGTTATCCGACACAATGCGTTACTCAAAATGATGGCGTTGGATAGCGAAACGTTGTAAAGCGAAACACGTTTTCCCATAGGAACCCTGTTTAAATGAAGGTTCTGTTCCTGAAGGCATTTTTAATGCTAATACACAAAATATTTTACGCGACAAAAGATATGCAGTACACACATAAATTATATATATTATATTATTATATAATTAACATATTATAATATACTATAAAATATATATATTATATAGTATAAATATAGTATAATATATATATTATAACACTAAACAACTTTGCAAAGCGTCGTAAGAGCGTTGGTAAAGCCGTTGGGCGTAAAAATGAACATAGGTATGCATTGCATAGTGTTGGATAACCCTTTGTTGTAAGCGAGCGTGTAAAATGAGGACTGCCTGTTGACTTCTAGGGCACAGTAAAAGAATTAGGTCTTCAAATGCAATGAAAGCGAATTCTCTGCCAGTTATAGCTCTGCGGACCCCTAATGCACGCAACAGACTCTCGTTCATTATTGCCCAATTCACTATCACTTTCACACGCGACCAACCCACACACACACACACAGATGCATATATATACATACTACATACATATATACATACATACAACATACATACATACTACATACATACATACATACTAATACACACACACACACGCAACAACACACACACACACCCACACAACACACACACACACACCACACAACACCCACACCACACCCACACACACACCACACACACACACACACACACACACACACACAACACATTAACACACTTAGTAATTACAACACAACTGATCCCAATCACACCACTCATATACATATAGACATATAGTACCATACACATTGATACACTATGCACATACAGACCAATAATACACTCCAGACATACACACAGTCAAATTGATACACACAGACACCACACACATACTAATAAACACACAGACACACTGATACACATTAAAACTGATAACACTGATCACCTCCAGAAATACACATTAACACAGTGGATAACATACAGACACACACATTAACACACTAATACACTATACACATACTGTACGACACAACTGTACACATATAGCCTTACACAGTACACATGACACAACCTACGACACACATTAAAGCACCGATACACAACACATGTAAACAGATACATACTGCACGAGATACACACACAGATACACGCACAAAACTAATAGCATCTATTGTAACCTTTTCATTCAGCAAAAGTCTCTGCAGGATAATCATATATTTTATATGTAGCCTGAATGAAGCCTAACAATCTGCATTGAAATAGAAATGAGAAGGGTGACAGTGGAAGAGGTATATTTATTCTGTTCTGATGAGCCCTAATCATGCATTACTGATCCAAGCAACACCATATGAGGATGGATATACCGGTGTTATACTATCGTCAGACTATGCAGTGGGATTATATGTACTGACCTTCTTAGCCTCGAGCCCCCCCCCAAATTAACCCTTACAAAACACTGGACGCCATTTGAAGTAAACTTGTCCTACTGTATTGTAGCTTTATTAAAACATGTCATAACTGACAACTTCCTGACCATCATCTCATCTCATTTTCCCTCTCTCACTTCTCCCCTTCTCCACCTCCCATTTAACCCTAGTTTATGCAGAAACCTGTGGCTCTATAAAATCTACCAGCCCTTGATTTCACTTTGTGCTCCTCCTTGCTCCACTACAAACTGACAATCTTGTCCATAGAACTACAACTCTCCTCCTATCCCCTCTTTTTGTTACCAAGCCCCTCTTTTTCTCTCCCATTCTCACCCTTCTAGCCCCCGACCTTGGCTACGCTGCCCACACAATGCTCCATTCCTGCACTTGCTCCCTGAACATCTCTGGGTGTAAGGAATCGGGGGCCACGTCCCTTGCGGCGTGACCCCTCCTACCCACTACCAGTACTGCAGCGGCTGCTGCCCCCGCCCTCCCCGTCGCTAACCATAGCCACCGCCCAGCTCCACCTTGGACTCCGCCGCGGCCGCCATCTTGGATTCTGGTGCTGGTGTTACAGAGCGCACGCTTCCTTCTAGGATTTATAGCGCATGATTATTGTCCTGCCCCCCCCCTCGGCGTGGGGTCTTCACCACCTCTCCACCTCTCACTCTCAGCTTGCTCTACTACTTCCGGTCTCTCAGCCACTCGTGCAGCTCCTCGACACGCCCCTGCCATGCCCCTCGTCCGGATTGGTCATTGCCGCTTTAAATATCCTGCTTTGCTTTCACTTCCTTTTCTCTCATAGCTTCTTGCTACTTGTGTTGCCTGGAACCTTTGTCGTGCTCTCTTTGTATTTATTCCACAGCTACTGACCCGGCTCGTCTGAATACCCCTCTGGCTCCTGAACTCAGCTTTCCTACGGACTACTCTAACCTCTAAGACCTTCGAACTCAGCTACGGATTTTGACTATACGGAACTTTCTATAATCCTCGACTCGGCAATTACTTGACCATTCTTTATCTATATCCAGCCTGGCCACGCTACTACGCACTCCCCCCGAGCCTGCCCGCCTCTGCTGTCGTGCGTATACTCTACATCCCACTCAGTACAGGGGACTGGTCTGGTCTGCGGGCTGCACACAGCGTGACATGAGGAAATCTCATACTCTCGCAGACTACATTCACTACAAATGTATTCTATCCTGTTTCAAACTCTCCGCTCTCCTAGCAAACAAACGTACTTCTCTCATTCATCAACACCCACAAGTCTAATCATCAACAGGAAAGGGTTCTTTACAGTAAGGGCAGTTAAAATGTGGATTCATTACCCTGGATGACTGTGAGCGGCAGATTACATTGATATGAAAAAAAACAAGGCGGGAACTTTTTAGAAAGAAAGGTATACGGGATATGCCAAATAAGGAACATGGGAAGGACCTTGATCCAGGGAGTAATCTGATTGCCAATATTTGGAACAAGTCCAGAAAAACGTGGAGCTCAGAACTAAAAGTGACAGATATACAGTAAATACGAAATATATATGTTCCAGCAAATAGTACCCTTATGGTATCCTTGTTTGATATATAAGGCTTGAAGAGTAAGGAGGAACGCTTGCCTGGAAACCTCCAACTCACAGCAGTAGATATTTACACATCCGTGTCCAGATATAAGTAGCAGCATGCATCCAGTATCCATACTTTCCTTCATCCATCTGGGGGATCAGTTGTACTGTGTAATCACAGAAGGACTCACTTCAATAGTGCAGTGTCCAAAGGTCCATCCCGTGTGTCCTGGGGTACTGTGTGTGCAATCCGCTTGAGGTAGATGCAATAATTGTATACAAAAGCGGAGCACAACAATGGAATAAACGATAAAAAAAATGTAGAGAAGTCTGCTCCCGTAAATTTTAAATTTATTGGTAAAAAATGGAGGCATACAATGCATTTCACGCCGTAGCGGTTTATCAAGTTACATGCCTTACAACCTGCTGTACAGAACAAAGTATCTTCGATATCGAATGTGTCTTCGATATATTCATCCTGATGGCCCTCTGCCGACTGAAACTTGACATACTTCCCCCAACCCTAGCCCCACTATCCCCCGGTTGGTAGTACTATCATACACAAAGTATCACAAGCACCTGCCTAGATGTACATTTTGCAATACATAATGCGCTATGTACATTAATGGCGCTATATAAATAAAAGTGTCCACTCTGGATCCTATCGGACTGTGTTTCGCACTCTTCTACATCGGTGCAATTCCTTTTAATGCGTATCAGCTGGCTGATTGGAACGTTGTCCATCCAATTGGATAGATGCAACTATCTCTCCTGATGTAGTTGTTTTTATCAGTGTCTTTGAAATGTGTTCTGTCTTTACATCTTATTTCAACATAGATATTTAATCTAGATAGTTCACACCGCTGTGTTGCTCCACTCATTGGTGAAAAAAAGATTACATGTGTTTTCATTCATATTGTCTAAAATGTAATGAGTTTGTCTTCTCCCCCACTCCAAATAATAAAAATAACATCTATGTAACGGCGATAGGTGACAGATCCGCGCCCATAAAGACATACATACAATACAATGTAACTAAAACTGTATGCTAAACCTGCAGTGTTTCATCATCTTAACATTGCAAAGATATGTCCTTTCCTCTGTCGCTCTACTGCTAAACTCTCAACACAGGCCCTCAATCTCACCCGTCTTGACTATTGTAACCTTCTATCGTCCAACCTTTCTGCCTCTCACATGTCTCTCCCTACAATATATGCTTAATTTGCTGCTAGAATCACTTTACTTTCTCTATGCTTCTAAATCCGTCTCAGTGTCTCACGAATCCCTCTTCTAGCTTCCTATTAGACTCTGTATCACTTATGAATTCTACTCCTCTCTTTTAAGGCTCTTCTGTCCTTGTTACATCTCAGCCCTAATTTCTCGCTGTTATACCGTCCCACTCTAGCATTCGGCTCAGGGTTGTCTTCTACTCTACTACTCCTTTTGTATCTGAAGACCTCTCCGGCCTAAAACCTCTCTCACTCACTGCCCAACACCTCTGGAATGCCCTTCCTCTCATATCTGACTTGCAACCTCTCTCTCCACTGTAGGACCTTTCTTTAAACACATCTCTGTAACGAAGCTATGAGTAGCTGATACTATACAGCTCATACGGTATGTGTTTGATCTTGGCCCCTTGCAGACACCTTACTGTACCATACACCTTCCTGTCTCTGTAAATTCTCCCCACTTACCATTTAATTGTAATCTCTGGTGCACGGACTCCTTTCCCAATTGTTACTTTTATGTCTGAAGCACTTATTCCCATTATGTTTTAATTTGACAGTAGCATTCTGTATTACTGCGATAAAATGCTATATACGACCGCGTTATAACCGGGATCGCGATAAAAAAAATAAAAGCTGCTTGCCCCTAACAGGATTCCGCATCCGCTGGAGGGGATAGCCAGGACACCAAAGCCTCGTTTACACACCAAAAGAAGAGGCTAATGCGGATTATGGGGTTTCTCACACACTATCATAATTGTTTGTAATTATCCCTGCCTGCCTCTCAGTCCAATGTTCTTATCCACACCTTCCCCCCCTCTCTCCCCCACAGCATCCCCTTCCCCCTCCATGCTGTTCCTCTTCGCGTTTTATTACCCTCCCAATATCTTCAAACATCCCCTTTCTCACCCTACCTTATCTACATCTGTTTTCTTTTTTTGCTTTCCTAACTTCTGGTTTAGACATAGATTCCTTTGTTAATCAGTATTGATAGACCTGAGGAGAGAGGAGAACTCTTGAAATCTTGTCCTATGACAAAAATTGTTAGTCTCTAAAATAAAAAGGTTTACTTAATATGAAGAACTAATTTATTCTGCACTATTGCAACTGGGACTACACCGGTTTACTTCCGACACACCACCACAACACACACACACACACACACACACAACACACACCAACACAACACACACACACACACACCCACACACACACCCACACACACACACACACCCACACACCCACACAGCACACCGCATTTTGAATACATAAGACAGCTGTCAGACAACATCTATGGGATATAATTTTCTTTAAATAATTGTACTAATTAGATCCTACTTGATATCTCAGGTCAAAAGCCTAATCCCAGAGCTGTGCTAAATTGTGTTTGTCTATGTTATGTCATAGGAGCTCAACCAGTCTCCCATGACCATTTATATCATTGTCTCTTAGCGCTGATTTATTAAGTTAGATGTAGAACCTCATCTATCTTCTCTCCTCATGTCTGTGGCACTGTGCTGCATTCAGTCTATTACCGACAGCGTGTTGGACACCTGACATGAATCTTGATGCATCATTGGATTCCTTCTTGGGTAACCATTTCAGGGTCTGCACATTCAAATTGACCAAGGGCCTTAAGAAGTATTGGTGCTTTGGCCTGACGTTAAGACATCCAGTTCTCTCAAATCCCCAAAATTGTTTTTATTGCCCTTTGGAAGTTCATCTTGCTCCCCATGTTAAAACAACATGTCGCAGATAGAACTAGATGAAGCTTCTTATTTCCATTCTAAATGATGTCCCACTGCCCTCACTCAGGAGGGAAAGGCCAAATGCAGTAAGGATGAGACAAGCAGGGTATATTCTGGAGAGGAAATCGCTGGTACAGAGGTGAATCCATAAACTACAACAGTTTAGAAATCAGTTACATTTTCTTTGATAACGCTTTGATTTGATTTTGGAGGCATTATACTGGCTGCATGTGACTGGCTACTCTTTGTATGATGATTTTTAAGGTAGAGCGATTTTGGTTGGGTTTACACCTTGAAATATTGAGAGAAAAGCGTTTTGGTGGACCTTAGTTGATATGCTTCTATTACATTTATTTGTTACAAACAAAATGATACCAGAATCTTTACTAAATGAATTGTTATTTATTTTCAAATAAAACGGAGCTGTAGTTGTATTGTAATAAAAAGAAACTTCCTGGCTCCCCATGAAAGGGTTAAACAGCGCTTTGCTACATTAGGAGACCATGCACAGTGTAACAGAGACTTCATCCTGCTGTTTTTTTGTTCAAATGTATCATAATCTAATAGATCTGAGCAGTGAAATCCATCAATTAGTTTGGATGAATATGTACATCGCAAAAAGGAATTGAGTATGTGTGAGTCCAAGCTCCTGATCTGCAGCACTTTATTAGTTCATTTGTATTGATACTAGAATCATTTACCAGTGTGTACTGTGTTAATGATGGGTGGTGCATAGTGTGTATCAGTGAGTCTGTGTGTATTACTGTTTATGTACAGTATATGTACCAATATGTCTGCATCTGTGTCAGTTATTAATATGTGATTACTCTTTGTATCAGTGTGTTAATGTGTATGTACTGTGTGTTAATGGCCAGCCTGCTGGTGCATTTTGTTTTCGGTGTATTTTCTGGGGACCCTGTAGCTTTGGATTAATAGAAGACCCCCACTGTCCCTGGGAACACCAAGTATAATCTTGCGAGAGTCTTTGCAGCCGGGTAACTGGTGTGGTAGTTGTGGGTTGGAGCAGATGCTTATTCAGTCAGTAGAATGTCTAGCAAAGCTCTTCTTGTGATGTCCACGGTGAGTGATTAGGCCTACCGGGAAGGGTTAACCCTTTCACTATCATAGCGGTGGTGCAACAACACTACTAACCCAGCCCCGGTATCGCCACATGAATGCGAGCATTTAAATATTACAATGGGGATACCCATAACGGGGCCTATATCTCGAGAAGCAGGGGGCCCTGAACCGAATCAACACACGGTTTTCTCTGCTCCGAGACCCCTGCTCATGCACACTGAGTATTAAAATTAAAACTGCTTCATTACCGGTAATGAAGGGGTTAACCTTGAATAGCCTGTTTATTGGGGGCAGAGAGGTGTATGCAGGGGGTAGTTGCCCCAGGGTGGTTAGGCCTGCTGGGAGGTTGCAGGAGTGGGTAATACCCCTTCACTACCTTGGGAACAGCTATGGTATGAAGGGGTTAACCACTCCTGCTACCCACCCGATAGGCCTAACCGTAGATGCCCATTCATTGCTATTGGTGTCAGGGCCGCAGACAGATTTCCCGGGTCCAGGACGGACTAGAGTTACGTCCGGCCCCCCACCAACGCGTATTGCGACCCCTCCATTTCACACCTCACGAGTCCCCCTCTATTCCCACCCTCTTCCCCATATTTTCTCTCTCCCCCCTCCACTCACTCCCTCTTCCTCAATCACCCCTCTCACACACTAGCAGCATTTCTCTCCCCTGCGTCTCACTCCTACTCCCTCTTTTCCTCACTCACTCATTCCTCCCTCACCTCCCCACTCTCTCCGCTCACTTGCCCCGCACCTTCTGTCAACTGCCCCACTCTAAAAAGCCCCCCCCCCACTTCCCCCAAACATATAAAAAAAAGCCCCCCACATCCCCAATACATATTAAAAATCCCCCAACTCCCCAATACATTTAAAAGACCCCCACTCATCCTCAATACATTTAAAAAAACAGACCTACCTTGTGGATTCTGCGGGGGCCCGTCTGGCCGACACTGCAAGTTGGTCCACCCCTCTGGCCAGGTCCGGCTGCCGTCCTCTGGCGGCCCCAGCTCTCCCTCACTGCAGGCTTCCTATCCCCTGTCCACCACGCCGAACTGGCACA
>WSYH01011895.1:1921-19877 GCA_036426205.1 Ascaphus truei | reverse complement strand
ACAGAATCAGACATATACATATATAGATGCAGGTATGCTTATATTGTGAAGACAGTATAAAAAGCAGTGTAAATATGCAAAATAACTGTAAGCAACGACACGCCTAGTACAGTAATATTTATCACCTGCTGGAAATTGTGACGGATAAATTCCAATGTCACGGTCACCAGCCAAGCCTTCCACGACGACGGTAAGTAATTTTGGCCGAAGCAGCTCCTCCAATGGAGTCAATATGAGACGTTGTGGTGTGGGCCCACCTCCAGTGCCAGTAGCATGCACGCGTTGGTCTTGTATTTTCTTTTTCAATTTGGACCTAATATCATCAAATCTTTTCCGACAATGATACTTGTCCCTGACACTATTCCCACAGGCATTGACACCAATGACTATTGTGTCCCACATTTCTTTTTTGCTTGCTGCACTTGTCCGCCCTTGAAAAACATATAAAAGATATGAGGTAAATTAATAATAATATAAGCACCAGTTTCCTACACTGCTAGCTGTTCCAAGAGATAGCAAACATGCTGTTTTATGTGTAATATGTGAAGCACATGAGCATTCACTACTAAACCTATACATGTAAGCAAGGTTGCATTCATATTGTATGCAGTTCTGGCAAATTGACCGCCTGTGTTTATTTGTCCTTGTAAGGCATGATAAAAAGCTGTGTTTCCACACTAATGAACATAGAAAGATATTGTGTACCCATATTTGCATATGAACAAAACTCAGATGACCTAGGATCACATGTATTTGAATAATAAATGTAAAGTTACACTTACCTACTAAATGTCCATAGAGACTGTCATAGTGCTCCAGAATGCCAGTGACAAGAGCCCTATTTTCCTGGTCATTGAAGCGAGGATTACGTGGCTTCTCCACACGTTTTTTCCGAGCAGGTTTAGGGTCAGAGCTTGGCTGGTGCTGACTGGACTCTCCTTCTTCCAATGGAAGAGCCTCCAAAAGCTGGCCACCAGCAAGCACGCCACCACCAGACACCCCATCAGCAACTGCGCCACCAGCAGCACTCCCAGCACCAGCACTCCCACTCCTAGCACCAGCACTCCCACTCCTAGCACCAGCACTCACACTCCTAGCACCAGCACTCACACTCCTAGCACCAGCACTCCCAGCACCAGCACTCCCACTCACAGCAACAGCACTCCCACTCCCAACAACAGCACTCCCACTCCCAACAACAGCACTCCCACTCCCAGCAACAACACTCGCAGCACCAGCACTCCCACTCCCAGCAACAGCACTCCCACTCCCAGCAACAGCACTCCCACTCCCAGCAACACCACTCGGTGCACCAGCAACATCACTCCCCTGAACAGTACGTTCACTCCGACGCGTACTCCCACGAGTAGCACTCCCACTCCCACCAGCATCACTCTTCCCACGCTTTGCGGGCATACTTCCAGCACTCACAAAAAACAGACAAGAAATGTACAGGCAATCACACGACCCACTTCCACATATAAAACAAGACAAAGATGTAAACAAAACAACAAAGGACAAAGCTCACCCAATACACAACAAGTCTCTCAGTCAATATGCAAATCTTCAATCGTCCAGCTCTGTGCGTCTCTCTCTCTCTCTCACTCCCAACAACACAGAGAATGATTAGCAGTACACGTTGCCTTTAAATATGGCGCGCAATCAAAAACATGCTTGTTTCGCCTGATTCAGCAAGATTTGTGATTGTGCAACCTAACAGCACCCCGCCACGCACGCCGATACACCTGTGTGTGATCGGCTCATCATCGTGAGAGTGGGCGGATTTGTTTTCGGCTTGATTTTGAATGTATTCGGCACTTACTGCATACGGAGAGGGAAAAACGCCAATAACATGACTAATCGATAAGCTTGCCGATTTCACATAATCGTCGCTTACTGCATGAGGCCCTAAGTCTTATCCTGGCTAGGCTGATTCACCCGGATCAAGTAGGATTTTTCAAAGATAGACACGTGGACGATAATACTAGAAGAATTATAGATCTAATTGTGTTTGCCAATACAAAAAAGATCCGGGGATTGGTGTTGAGCCTAGACGCTGAGAAGACTTTCAACAGGATAGACTGGCCATATCTAGATGCCATGCTTGGAGCATTCAGTTTCGGGGGCAAAATATTAAGAGCAATCAAATCATTATATAGTAAACCTAGGGTGAGGGTGATACATCAGGGCTTCCCTTCTGAATTTTTCCAGATTAAAAGTGGTACAAGACAGGGATGCCCGCTCTCACCCCTGCTTTTCGCTTTGAACATGGAGCCGTTGGCAGCTCAGATCAGTAAGAATCCTGATATGTCTCCTGATATGTCAGGATTTCAGATATGTATTGTACACTCCCAGAACCATAATTTAGCTTTATATGCCGGTGATGTTATCCTGAAATTATCAAAAACCCTTACCTCAATACCCAATCTATTGTCTTTAAAGGAATTTTAATAGGTTATCTGGGTTTAAAATTAATCAATCAAAATCTGAAGCTTTAAATATAAATGTACCTAAAGAAATGGAGTAGCTAATAGACTTAAACTTCAATTTTAATTGGCAACCACATGCAATTAAATATTTAGGTATCAACATTACAAAAAACTACAAACCGCTATACAAAGCCAACTCCCCCAAATTATTCCAATGTCTTAGGGAGGAAATTGGTCTATGGTCAATTTACAATATTTCTTGGATTGGAAAGATCTATTGTATCAAAATGAACCTTCTACCATGTATATTGTACTTGTTTCAAATTCTTCCAGTACCGGTGAATATGAAAGACATTCTCTCAATGCAATCATTGATTTAAAAATTCATTTGAAGATACAAAAGACAGAGAGTTAACGGGAAAATTTTAACGAGACCAACATCAGTGGGGGGCTAGTGGTACCTTGTTGTTGTAATATTACAGAGTGGCCCAAATAAGCCAAATTTTGCGGTGGCACACAGCCCTAAGGAGATGAGTGGCATTGGAAAAGGAGATTTGTACGCCTATTGAGTTTTGTAATCTAATCTTTTGTCCTTAAAAGATCTACAAATCAAGATGAGAACCATTACCCTTAATTACCAATTCGTTGGCAGTTTGGGAGGCCACTAAACTCAGATGTTCATTAACCTCGAGACATTCATTAATGATACCTTTATTTGAAAATACAGACTTTGCTCCAGGCCTGAATAGCAAAGATTTCCAAATTTGGAAGCAGAAAGGGGTTTTGAGACTTAAGGATCTGGAGAGTAGAAATAAATTAAAATCATTTGATCAAATTAAGTCTGGAAAGGACATCCCTAGTACGGAATTTTTAAGATATCTCCAGATCCGTGCATTTTACACTAAATTCAAACAACGCCCATCATTGACAAATTTTGAAATGCACTTTATTTTGGAAACAGATGCAAAGGGACTAACCTCTCAGATATACGGGGTTATGATCTGTCCTGCTTGGGCTCATTTAAGTAAATTATAATATATGTCCCAATGGGAATCGGACCTTGGGGACACACTAGAAGAGGAAGAATGGGACAAGATACTATTTGGGACAGCTAAAAGCTCTATGTGTACGATAATAAGGGAGAACGCATATAAGGAATTGATGAGGTATCTCACTCAACTAAGACTTTCAAAATTCGTCCCAGGTTACTCACCATTGTACCCAAACAATGTGGAGAGACAGCGGACTTGTTATATATGCTGTTGTCCTGCCCTTGGGTAGCTTCTATATGGGAGCAGTTCCGAGATTGGCTGCAGAGGATGTAGGACCTCGAAATTCCGATGGATCCCTGGCCTTTCCTGTTAAACAGACAGGCTCAGAGACTAGCCAGTGGGGAAAATAAATTGGTTCCACATTTTGTGAAAGCAACAAGGTGTGAGATCACAGCATTGTAGAAACATCTAGAAATTCCATCCATTAACAAAATTAGAAACATAATTTGGTTTGTCTGACAGATGGAGAAGTTGACACGTTTTATTAATGACACTGACACTAAGGGCTCTATGCGCTAAGCGCCGAAAAGCGTTTTATCGCCATTTTCTCGCCAAAAAAAACTTTGCGATTCAGTAAGCGCCGATAAGTGGCCAAAATCGGCAATTTTTCTTCCTGATAAAAAATTATCGGCAGCCGGGTGCCGATAAGCCACTTATCGGCACTTTTTGAACTCGGCTGAATTCAGGTAGCCCCGATCAGCTTTTCGCTGCTGATCGGCACTGCCGAAAAGAGAATTTATCGCCAATCCGTCCCGCCAACTAGAGTTGGCGAATTGGAGGTGTATAAGCATCGGCAAGGGCGACACTTAGAAAAATTCAGGCCTTTTTCCTGCCTGGGATTGATGCCGGAGGTCTCCGGAGCTGATACCCGCTAATAGCAGCACCGGAGCCCCCGGCATGCATCCAAGGCAGGAAAAATGCATGTAAAGCCCACTTCATTACCTTAGCGGCTATCCGCTAAGGCAATGAAGGGGTTAACCCGCCGTGCCAGGTTTATTGTGGGTAGCGGGGGTGGGTGAAGGGGGTATTTGGCCCTTGGTGGTTGTTTAGGGCTTGCGAGGGGGTTGCGGGTGCACTTAACCCCTTCACGACCATAGCGGTTAATACCGCTACGGTCATGAAGGGGTTAATCCCTCCCGCTACCCACCCGCAAGCCCTAAACAACCACCGTAGGGGCTAATACCGCCTTCACCCACCCCTGCTATCCACAATAAAAAAAATACACACACAACAGCCCCACACTAAATAAATAAATATATATATATATTTATATATCACCCCAACAACCCCTATACCCCCCTAACATACACATATATGCACAGCAATGATACTATAGGCCGGCGGTGTTACCCGCCTGCTGTACCAATTCTGTGCCCCACCCAATTAATGTCAAAACACATACATACTTATAAAGAAATAACCCCCCCCCTAACAAATACAGTATAGTAATGGGCACAATTACTAATATCCACAAATGGTGAATGCGCCCATTTTAAATACATAAAGAACAAAAATACATTAAATACATATTGCACTCACCCATGTCCGGCTGCCACGATGAAGGCCATCCTCATCTTCATCCTGCCCATGCCCCCTCCGCTGCTGCAAAACAGAAACAAGAATAAAAACATCCAATGTAATGTCCCCTAACCCCTTAATCACCATAGCGGTTATTAACTGCTACAGTCATTAAGGGATTAACCCACCCTCACCTACCACTCGAGAGGCCTACATACCCTCCCCCACTAACCCCCCACCCCGTGAGGCCTAACCACCCTTACCCACTACCCAGCCGGGATCCCTACCCACATACCCTTGGGGCCAATACCCCCTCCCCCCAGCCCCAGTACCCACAATAAAAAAAAATACACAGCCCCACAATAAACATCATTCTATTTATTAAATACATACACTGGCGACACACTTTATTCGAGCTTGGCTAGTCCCACGAATTCGGGTATACCCGGGTGTATTGAGGTTTGTGACTGTTTTCTGCCCGAGTACATTGAGTTATTTTCCAAGCAGGGATTGAAGCATTTTATTCCCGCTGGCTGCAATACTGCACATTATATATATATAAACTGCATTACAATTCATGAATTTATGCCATCTGGTAGACACGCGAAGCATTGCAGCCTATTAAATCCTAATCATTATCATTTAACAGATTAGCCGCCCGTCAGCCAGGCATGAACCCAGGCTGGGAAGGCAAATGCAACGGGGCTTGTCAGAGGTTAGGAGTGGCGCATTCCAGGTATCTGCCAGGTACATACCGGGTATTTGCTCGAATAAAGTGTGTCGGTGCAGTAACCCACCCTTTGTGCCCCCCATAAATACATGATTTATCCTTTCACATACAGGGTTCATACCCCAGGCTCACGGGTCACCTGACGACCAACAGGTTACCAGTAACTTGTTTCATACAGGTTCTGGAGGCCTGTTGGTGGGTCTTGGCAGGTGCCATGGCCCACCAGGTGGTCTCCGTGGGTCACCGTGGGCCACAATTGGGTCCCCACGGTAGGTCCACGGATGTCTGGGAGCCCCGGGTCAGACCAACAGGTGTCTGCGGGGCCTCGGGTGGTTCCCACAGGGGTCTGGTGACCCACGGGTGGGCACTACGGGTCCGCAGTGCCCCCACAGATGTGAGGCCACCAGTTCTTCCCCGCACACTACGGGTACATGGTGCCCCCACAGATGTGAGGCCAACGGTTCTTCCCCGCAGACTATGGGTCCACGGTGCCCCCACAGATGTGGGGCCAACGGTTCTTCCCCGCAGGTGTCCCCCGTGGACCACGCAGCCTGATACCCGTGAGATACCCGAGGATACCGCAGGTGGTATTCAGAGGTCTCATGCAGAACCAAAAGGAACAAACCCTGAATATAAAATAAATAAACCTGACCTATACATTCAATACATCAATCTCCCCCCCCCCTCCCAACACATACACTACAATAATGTGCAAAATAACTATTATCCAGATAGGGATAATAGATTATTTGCCCATTATTAAACACATTAACTAGCATTTTAAAATAAATAAAGTACTACTGACCTCATCAATAAGAAGCCCCGTCGCCAGCAAAATCCTTGCCCTCCGTTGCCCACAAAATACATAGCCAATACATAGCCAATACATTGCAATTACATTAAGATATCAATTAACCCCTTTATCACCTTATCGGATAATAACCGCAAAGGTAATAAAGGGGTTAAGGCACCCTGGCCCGATACCCACCCTTCACCCATTCATTTGTACAGTGGCTTCATCATGCAACTACATATATACATACCAATGCGGTTCAGCTCCGGAGACCCCCTGCACATGTACACTATGAGTAAAAGTTGTTTTGATATGTTTTTATTTTGCCGATGTTTGCGCAGAGAGAGCGGCGGGTCTCTCTCTGCTGCAAACACATATCGGCAGAAACAGCCTATCGCCAGGCTATCGGGAGCCAGGCTTTTTTATCACCGGCTCATCGGCATTTTGCTTTCTCAGTGATTCGGCAGGGATTCGGCATGGATTCGGCCCTTACTGAATACTGCGAGGGCAAATCGCCAAAATCATGCCGATAGGGAACACTTGGCGAATGCACTTTTTCGGCACTTAGTGCATGAGGCCCTCAATTCCAAAAGGTCTGGTACCCTTGACTGACCCAGACAGATATGCCAGGGGTGAACAATGCCACCACCTGGCTTTAATAGTATGAGATGTGTTCTCCTTTGACGGACAGTTCGGTAAGGAATTTCAGAACAATAAGCAGAGGGATTTTTATATAGACATAAGAGCAAGTCATACAAGTGAGAGGATTTCTGGATGGTGACAGCAACAGTAACAGTACC
Organism: Ascaphus truei; assembly: GCA_036426205.1. Classification (NCBI taxonomy): domain Eukaryota; kingdom Metazoa; phylum Chordata; class Amphibia; order Anura; family Ascaphidae; genus Ascaphus; species Ascaphus truei. The sequence goes on along the minus strand of WSYH01011895.1, from coordinate 12,555 downwards.
AGTACAACAGGATATAGAGAATCCAAGAACGCAGTTCTTAGGTCACGACCCCCCCCCCCCCCTCCCCCCGCCACCTCCCTCCTCCCCCCCTCCCCCCTTTTCTCCTTTGTCTTTATGTGATGTATGTTTTAATTTCTTTTTGCTTTATTTCTACATTCATGTCATATAATTTTAAGATAGTGGCGGAATTATCAATTTAATGTTGGAAAATGTATTAAGATCTGTATTCTTTTTAAAATCAATAACATTTAAGTTGAAAAAAATATTAATAATGTAACTTTGTTTGTAAACAACATAAAATATGTGTGTCCACATTTCTGAAACACAAATCTGGTGAAATAAAATATTTTTTGCTACTACAGTACATTCTGAACATTTATTTAGATATGTACCCATTAATGTATTTTTTGGTGAACAGTCTAGAGTTTGAATTTTAATGTTAATATTTTTATGTATATGTATGTGTAACAGGGACTTTTCCCTGTTAACGAAAATGATTCTAAATCCAGCAGGGAGCTGGTTAAATGCAACAGGCAATCAACCAACCACCTGCCTAATAAAAGCTCTGTCAGAAAAAGCCTTTTCTGAGACACAGGAAAAGGATTCTCTAGTCCACAACTGGGCTGACCTGGTGTCATGATGTGCTAACCACAAACAAGATGTGACCGCGGGGCTGAGGTGGGGATGGATAAAAACACCACCCACAGCCACGTGGGCGTGTCTGGAGTGTAGGTTGGTCAAGGTAGCCAGGTCGGTATTGGAGAGGCACGGATACTCAATATACTTGCTGGGGTCTGGGTTGGAGAGTTACGGATTGTTGCAGGTATTATTAGCTGGGGTCCAGGTTGGAGAGATGAGAATGGTCATTGTACAGATGCTGAGGTCAGGGTTGGAGAGGTACGGATTGCCGTATATAGCCGGGGTCAGGAGTAAAAAAAACGGAGAGGAGCCCAAAACAAGCTAGATCAATGACAGAGAGCTGCGAACAAGAGGACAACACAAGACTGTGAGGCTAGGAAGCAATGAACACAACGGAACATTGAATTATGCTCAGCCAATTTGCCAATGGGGCAGCTGAGCATAAGTAGGAGTGAGCAACCAATGAGGAACCTGCAGCAGCGTGGAGGTGCGTCAGCAGCGAGGGACATGGTAGGTGAATCCGGAGATGGAATCAGGTGGGAAGAGGATACCTGATAATTACTGAGGGGGAGGGACCTGTGTGCGCCGAACGTGTGCTGCATGCGTGCGCCCCTGACGTCGGCATGAGAATGCGAATCAGCAGAGGCATAAAGCCTGGTGTGGGGTGCGCACATGCAAGTCGCCCACAGAGCAGACCCCGACGGAGCGGCGTCCCTACCAGAGGTGGGAGCGGAGAGCAGAGGTGAGTAGGGAGCGCGCCGAAGGCAACGTAACTCCCCGATCATTAAAGTACCCCCCCCTTTAGGAGCGACCTCCGGGTGTCTCCAGGCAGGCTTGAGTGGATATCTCAAGTAAATAAAATTTCTACTTACCCCTGCCAGGTTGAAGGCTGTCCTCATCACCAGCCTCTGCATCCATGTCCTCCGTGGACAGCAACAGTACAATAAAAATACAAACTAATGGCCCCTAATCACCTTTCTTGATAATAGTAATTTGCCCATTACTGTACTGGATTTGTTGGATGGGTGGGAGCAGGGGTTGTTGGGGGTAGAGAAGGTGGGAAGTAGGGTTGTTGTGTTTTAAAATTTTTGTTGGGGGTAGAGAGAATGGGTGAAAGGGGTAGTTGTTCCAAGGTTGGGTGTTAAGCCTCTCGGGTGGGAAGCGGGATTGGTTAATCCCTTCATTATGGTTCCCACTGCTTTGGTAGTGAAGGGGTTAACTCCTACCGCAATCTTCCCGGCAGGTCTAACCACCCACTCTGGGGAAACAACCCCTTTCATCCACACCCTTAATCCCCAATAAATAGGGTACTCAGGTTTAAGCCGCTCAGGTTTAAGCCGCTAAGGTAATGAAGCTGTTTGTATTGAAATTTGAATATTAGTGTGTGAGAGCAGGGGGTCTCCGGACCTGAACTGCATTGATTTCAGCCTCGGGACCCACTGCTTCCCGAGTTACAGGCCCTGTATGGGGTGAGTGTATACACATGCAATGTTTTAATCTCCTGCGTCACTTGACCGGGACATTTAAATGCATAGTAGATACTGGCAATCAATACCGGGGCCTGTATCTCGGGAAGCAGTGTGTCGCCAGACCTGAAATTCATGTGGTTCAGCTCCCGCACACTAGCATTAAAATTTCAATAAAACACTAAGATCGCCTGTGAGATCTGTGCAGGGAGATGCGGCTTTTTTTGTGCAGCTCAGATTGCGAGAAGATCGTCTGAGGAGAATTTAGAAAAAAGATGAGATCCCATTGCTGCAATGTCGAGGAGTATTGGCATTTTCTTCATCACGGTATGAGATGGTTTCAGATTCTTTCTGAATACCGTGATAACACAAATGACAAACCGTTCGATGGGGTCATGCCAAACTGTTTGAGATGGCAGCAAACATATCAAAGCAACTAGAATAGGCCCCATAATGTTATGTTACTGTCTTCTTTTAACAAAACATATGGCAGTTAATATATCATTATGTGTGCTTTAAATCACTTCTCATCATATTTCATAGGGGGGACAAAGTAATGTTTTACATTGTTGAGTACTTTCACTCAATTTAATTCACACTCAATAAATTACTGCATTCTGGATAAGCATTATCCGTGTAACCAAGCTTTAAATCAAATACTGTAGATCTGATAATAATCATTATTGTATTTTATAAGTATGTAGCATGTCAATATCTAAATTAAATATTAAAATACTTAATAGTTGGCATAATCATATAGTATTAACAAGCCCAGCATACAGTATGTTTTTCAGAAATCGTATGGTGCTACAGTCCATACACCAAATCTTGTATTTCATTGATATCATAGAAGATGAAAGGTAAAGTGTGACTAGGAAGATGGATCACTACATTATCACTATCCTGCTGGTGCTCATCAGCCACCTGCTGTAAGCAGGAGTTTAAAGACACCATTAGAGACAAGAGAATAAGTCAGTTGCCAGCAGTCTAAAAATGTGGACCGGCTACTGTCAGCAAGTACAAAGTACACTAAATATTTCCAGTGATTTAAAAGAAAGAAAAACAATAAGCTGGCAAAGTATTAGTGCCATTACTGCTACAACAGTGGGCACAATAACATTTTTTTAGATTTCATGGACTACACTGAGTTGATATTCAATTTTAGAATGCAAATAAAGGTAATAGGGTTCAAGATCAACAAAAGTGGCTTAGTGCAATGATTACAGAAACATGAAAATGTTGCACACGTAGGCTCGGATACATCAAACACCATTACAATTGAGTTAATATTGGACAAGGTGAAAATAAACACAAAAAAACCCAGTTTTAATTAGCACAATTTTAGGGTGGTATGCATCAACATTGCAGTAATAATTTACCGAGTGCGATATTTTATTTCACCCAAAGTCACGATGTGGGATTCAACATAGGTTGACCAGTCGTCCCGGTTTTGCCGGGACAGTCCCGTTTTTTTCTGGGCTGTTCCGGGTGATGGTCCATCTTGGAAATGTCCCAGGTTTTGCCCCTGGTCCCGTGCGCGAGTCGGCAGTGGTGTGGGGGGGGGGCGGCAGCAGCAGCGTGAGGAGGCATCCGTGAGTATTTTTTTTCCAATAGTAGAACGCCAGGGGCGGGCTTTAGAGTAGAAGCAGGGGATTGGTTGGAGGTCAGAGAGTGTCGGGGCGGGGCTTAGTACCGTGGGAGCGGATGTAGTGTGTTGAGGTGTGTGTGTGTGTCTCCCAGTCTGTGTGTGTCTGCCCCCCTCCCAGTCTGTGTGTTTGTGTCCCCCGCATATTCACCAGAAGGAAGGCTCCCAGCAAACAGCTGGCAACTGAAACTGCCGGCAGAGTGAAGAAAAGCCTCACTACTACTGGCTCTGTACTGTGGCACTACACTCACCGGTAAGCCCCATGACGCCTGTCAACAACATACCAGGATTTGCATATGATTTAATTATTCCAGTTTTTTTTATTGATTGTTGTGGTAATTGGCTGATGGATCCTCCCTTCCTGGGGGGTGTGTGTCCCTCCCAGTGTGTGTGTCTGTCCCCGCTCAGTCTGTGTGTGTGTGACTGCCCCCTCTAAGTCTGTGTGTCTGTCTCCCTCCCAGTCTTTGTGTCTGTGTGTCTCTCTCTGTCGCCCACTCTCTCTCTCTGTGTGTGTGTGTGTGTTTGTGTGTGACTGCCCCTCTCCCAGTCTGTGTGTGTCTGTCCCCTCCCACTGTGTGTGTGTGTGTGTGTGGTGCCCCCTCCCAGTGTGTGTGTCTGCCCCCCTCCCAGTCTGTGTGTGTGTGTGTGTGTGTGTGAATGCCCCCTTCCCAGTCTGTGTGTGTGACTGCCCCTCTTGCAGTCTCTGTGTGTGTGTGTGAGTGCCCCCCCCAGTGTGTGTGTGACTGCCCCCTCCCATTGTCTGTGTGTATCAGTGGCAGTGTTTGAGACAGTGTGTATACAGACACCAACCCAGTCACCCATCCACCCATCACCCACCCACGTGTCAGTCAGTCACCCACCCACCCACGTGTCAGTCAGTCAGTCACCCATATATATATATATATATATATATATATATATATATATATATATATATATTACCCCAACAACCCCTATACCCCCCTAACATACACATATATGCAAATCAATGATACTAGAGGCCGGCGGGGGCCCTCGGGTGTTACCCGCAGGCCTGCAGTACCAATTCTGTGCCCCCACCCAATTAATGTCAAAACACATACATACAGGCATATCCCGCATTAACGTACGCAATGGGACCGGAGCATGTATGTAAAGTGAAAATGTATTTAAAGTGAAGCACTACCTTTTTCCCACTTTCAATACATGTACTGTGCTGCAATTGTCATATACGCGCATAACTGATGTAAATAACGCATGTGTAACAGGGTCTATAGTCTCCCCGCTTGCGCACAGCTTCGGTACAGGTAGGGAGCCAGTATTGCTGTTCAGAACGTGCTGACAGGCGCATGCGTGAGCTGCTATTTGCCTATTGAGCGAAATGTACTTACTCGCGTGTGTACTTAAAGTGAGTGTTCTTAAACCGGGGTATGCCTGTACTTATAAAGAAATAACCCCCCCCTAACACATACAGTATAGTAATGGGCACAAATTCTATTATCCACAAATGGATAATAGTGAATGTGCCCATTTTAAATACATAAAGAACAATAAATACATTACATACATATAGCACTCACCCTTGTCCGGCTGCCACGATGAAGGCGATCCTCATCTTCATCCTGCCCATGACCCCTCCGCTGCTGCAAAACAGAAACAAGAATAAAAGCATCCAATGTAATGTCCCCTAACCCCTTAATCACCATAGCGGTTATTAACCGCTACAATCATTAAGGGGTTAACCCACCATCACCCACCACTCGGGAGGCCTACATACCCTCCCCCACTAACCCCCACCCCGTGAGGCCTAACCACCCTCACTCACTACCCAGCCAGGAGGCCTACCCACATACCCTTGGGGCCAATACCCCCTCCCCCACCCCCAGTACCCACAATAAAAACAGTACACTGCCCCACAATACACATCATTCTATTTATTAAATACATTACCCACCCCCTGTGCCCCCCCCCCCCATAAATACATGATTTATCCTTTTACATACAGGGTTCATACCCCAGGCCCACGCGAGTCCTCGTGGGCCTGACGGGTCACCTGACAGACCTACAGGGTACCAGCAACTTGTTTCAAACAGGTTCTGGAGGCTTGTTGGTGGGTTCCGCCAGGCGCCATGGCCCCCAGAGGTGGTCTCCATGGGTCACCGTGGGCCACAATTGGGTCCCCACGGATGTCTGGGAGCCCCGGGTCAGACCCACAGGTGTCTGCGGGGCCTCGGGTGGTTCCCACGGGGGTCTGGGGACCCACGGGTAGGCACTAAGGGTCCGCGGTGCCCCCACAGATGTGAGGCCACCGGTTCTTCCCCACAGACTACAGGTCTGCGGTGCCCCCACCTATGTGGGGCCACCGGTTCTTCCCCGCAGGTGTCCCCCATGGACCACGCAGCCTGATACCTGTGAGATACCCAAGGATACTGCAGGTGGTCTCCAGAGGTCTCATGCAGAACCAAAAGGAACAAACCCTGAATGTAAAATAAATAAAAACACATAAGGAGACAGAGAATCCTCCTGAAAGATCCTCATTAACTGCACAACAAAGCTAGGAATATATATATATATATATATATATATATTACCCCAACAACCCCTATACCCCCCTAACATACACATATATGCAAATCAATGATACTAGAGGCCGGCGGGGGCCCTCGGGTGTTACCCGCAGGCCTGCAGTACCAATTCTGTGCCCCCACCCAATTAATGTCAAAACACATACATACAGGCATATCCCGCATTAACGTACGCAATGGGACCGGAGCATGTATGTAAAGTGAAAATGTATTTAAAGTGAAGCACTACCTTTTTCCCACTTTCAATACATGTACTGTGCTGCAATTGTCATATACGCGCATAACTGATGTAAATAACGCATGTGTAACAGGGTCTATAGTCTCCCCGCTTGCGCACAGCTTCGGTACAGGTAGGGAGCCAGTATTGCTGTTCAGAACGTGCTGACAGGCGCATGCGTGAGCTGCTATTTGCCTATTGAGCGAAATGTACTTACTCGCGTGTGTACTTAAAGTGAGTGTTCTTAAACCGGGGTATGCCTGTACTTATAAAGAAATAACCCCCCCTAACACATACAGTATAGTAATGGGCACAAATTCTATTATCCACAAATGGATAATAGTGAATGTGCCCATTTTAAATACATAAAGAACAATAAATACATTACATACATATAGCACTCACCCTTGTCCGGCTGCCACGATGAAGGCGATCCTCATCTTCATCCTGCCCATGACCCCTCCGCTGCTGCAAAACAGAAACAAGAATAAAAGCATCCAATGTAATGTCCCCTAACCCCTTAATCACCATAGCGGTTATTAACCGCTACAATCATTAAGGGGTTAACCCACCATCACCCACCACTCGGGAGGCCTACATACCCTCCCCCACTAACCCCCACCCCGTGAGGCCTAACCACCCTCACTCACTACCCAGCCAGGAGGCCTACCCACATACCCTTGGGGCCAATACCCCCTCCCCCACCCCCAGTACCCACAATAAAAACAGTACACTGCCCCACAATACACATCATTCTATTTATTAAATACATTACCCACTCCCTGTGCCCCCCCCCCATAAATACATGATTTATCCTTTTACATACAGGGTTCATACCCCAGGCCCACGCGAGTCCTCGTGGGCCTGACGGGTCACCTGACAGACCTACAGGGTACCAGCAACTTGTTTCAAACAGGTTCTGGAGGCTTGTTGGTGGGTTCCGCCAGGCGCCATGGCCCCCAGAGGTGGTCTCCATGGGTCACCGTGGGCCACAATTGGGTCCCCACGGATGTCTGGGAGCCCCGGGTCAGACCCACAGGTGTCTGCGGGGCCTCGGGTGGTTCCCACGGGGGTCTGGGGACCCACGGGTAGGCACTAAGGGTCCGCGGTGCCCCCACAGATGTGAGGCCACCGGTTCTTCCCCACAGACTACAGGTCTGCGGTGCCCCCACCTATGTGGGGCCACCGGTTCTTCCCCGCAGGTGTCCCCCATGGACCACGCAGCCTGATACCTGTGAGATACCCAAGGATACTGCAGGTGGTCTCCAGAGGTCTCATGCAGAACCAAAAGGAACAAACCCTGAATGTAAAATAAATAAAAACACATAAGGAGACAGAGAATCCTCCTGAAAGATCCTCATTAACTGCACAACAAAGCTAGGAATGGTTAGCAGGGTTTAAATACCCACTGTATGAGTAATTTGATTAGCTGTGAAGGTACAGGTAAGCAATCGCTCCCAGCACTGTGGGAGGGCAATTGCCACTAAAAGCCAAATGGCAAAAATAATAAATATTTTATTAATGAACCAAAGTAACACATATTAAATAGCACATACTCTAAACTATCATAAAAACAATTAAAAACAATTAAAACATATATGTAACGGGTGACAGCCAGTCCAGGGATAACCGTGGTTAGATCCAATTTACTCTCAAAATGAATCCCTGAACCAGGTGAATGGATCATGGTAGGTAAGACACAATCAATTAATTGAGGTCAGGATGCTAGTGCATATCACGTCTCTATACCTCAGGGTGGAATATAATACAGTGTAAGTAGTCCTGTGCCATAAGGCACATCATCATGTCAAAGTACTCACCGGTATGCTCAAAAGTGTATAGCAGGGCAGATACAAACAGCAAACAATGAGCTGCGCCCAATATAAACATATATAGTTATTGCAATAAGCAACCAGTGACTACCACCGCATTCAGAACGATCTCACCCGTTACTTCCTCATCCACGACGTCAATGCGATGACGTCATGCCGACGTACGTTTTGCGCATAGGGGGTGGCGCTTTCTCAAGGTGGGAGGTGTTCAACAGAGTAGAGCTGCCCTCTTATATGCTCCTGTGCTGTGCGATCCTTAAAGGTACCTCTACCTCTCAATTAGAGTGGTAGACAGCTATATTAACCTCATAGGTACAGAAATTTCATAAATAAATAAGTAAAGTGGGGATTATACATATAGTGTCCTCATTTACTGGTTACTCCTCGGTTCTAGTCACATACAATAAATGATCCAATGGGGTTGTGAGAACTAAGCTTTTCGGGCGATAAGTGCATTTATGGATAGCTAAATAGTAAAAGTATATCCAATAATCACCCTATACAGGGGGTACTGGTCAAAGGGGTGGCATTTAATGAGGGCCAATATATATTTATATCCATACTAATTCATGGTTATGTTATATACGTATATCATATACAAGACAAACATATACTTATTTGTGTGTCTTAATATTGTAGGAATGATCTAACCTATGCTGTCCGCCCAATAGGTCAAAACGAACTAGTTTTATGCTATATACCTGGAGCCCCCTAGGTTGTATATTCGAGCTGTTACATGCCATAGAAATCCATTCACCCATTACATATATGTTTTAATTGTTTTTATGATAGTTTAGAGTATGTGCTATTTAATATGTGTTACTTTGGTTCATTAATAAAATATTTATTATTTTTGCCATTTGGCTTTTAGTGGCAATTGCCCTCCCACAGTGCTGGGAGCGATTGCTTACCTGTACCTTCACAGCTAATCAAATTACTCATACAGTGGGTATTTAAACCCTGCTAACCATTCCTAGCTTTGTTGTGCAGTTAATGAGGATCTTTCAGGAGGATTCCCTGTCTCATTGTGTGTTTTTGTCTGTCAAACGTTATCCTCTTTGCACAAGCAGGAACAATACTACACTATGCTTTATAATTACATTTATATTGTGGTGAGCGGTATCTCACAAGTTATTTATGTAAAATAAATAAACCTGACCTATACATTCAATACATCAATCTTCCCCCCCCCAACACCTACAGTACAATAATGTGCAAAATAACTATTATCCAGATAGGGATAATAGATTATGTGTCCATTATTAAACACATTAACTAGCATATTAAAATAAATAAAGTACTACTGACCTCATCAATAAGAAGCCCCCGTCGCCAGCACAACCCTTGTCCTCCGTTGCCCACAAAATACATAGCCAATACATAGCCAATACATTGCAATTACATTCAGATATCAATTAACCCCTTAATCACCTTATCGGATAATAACCGCAAAGATAATTAAGGGGTTAAGCCACACTGGCCCGATACCCACCCTTCACCCATTCATTTGTACAGTGGCTTCATCATGCACCTATATATATATATATATATATATATATATATATATATATATATATAATAGAGATATATATATATATATATATATATATATACACACACGATGAACCAATATACAAATAAATGTAGAAGGGTTATCAAAAACATGCTCTACTACAAATACCACTTCTCCATACAAACACAGTACAATTAAATCAATTTCCTTAAAAAATCCAATCTCATCTTCCAGTCAAAATCCTCAAATGCCAATCAAAAGCCTCAAATGCCACTCAAAACATTGCATTTACATTGTATACATGATGCATACACTCTATGCACCATGTACATATTGCAAATGAATGTTAACAATAACATATTCCAAACAAAATACCAATACATCCAAACAAGTATACTATTTAAACCAATCCAGTAACCATAAATCAATTAGCATTCATTAATTAAATCACTAAACAATTTAAATTCCATCCATAACAATTAAACAATTAACTAATTGAATCGTTGAACAGAACAAGTTATCCTCAAACAAAATATAAGTACCAAAAGGAATACAATATACAAAAGCAAGCCTCACCCTGACCTAAGGTACACCATACAATAGCAAAAAGTACATCTCTCTAATTGTAAAATACATGACACACACATTTATGCATAGCAGCATAGCCAAAAACATTTTAAACACAGCAAAACAATCTTTTAAAACAACATAATTTCTTACCCTGTATGTATATATCGATCTAGACATACATACATACA
>WSYH01011894.1:0-19877 GCA_036426205.1 Ascaphus truei | reverse complement strand
CAAGAAGTTTGCTGAGAGAAAATACAAGGATGATGTAGTCAAAAAAGCTTGGTTTAGGGCAACAAATACACCAAGGGAAACCATGCTTATCCCCGCAGCCAAAAATGCACCAAGTGATGTAATACATGTACCATTCATTACGCAGTACAATAGGGATGCATATAAGATTAACAACATTCTGAATTCCCATTGGTCTGTTTTAAAAAATGACCCTATTCTAGGACAACACTTACCTGAAAGAGTTAAAATGGTGTATAAAAAAGCTCCCAATATTAAAAGCATTGTAGCCCCCAGTGCCCTTAGAAAGGGTCCTGTACATACTCGCTCCGGTTGGCTAGATCCTCCTAAGGGATTCTATACATGTAGAATGTGCACTTCATGTAAATTCAGTTCTAAGGATATCAATAGTTTTCAATCACATGTGACACATAAAAAATATAACATTCAACAACATTTGAATTGTAGATCAAATTTTGTCATCTATCTTATTGAATGCACATGTGGACTACAGTATATTGGTAAAACTATTTGCCCCCTTAGAACCAGAATATTAGAACACATTAGCAACATTAAAAGAAAAGTAACAACACACAGTGTTTCTAATCACTTTTTATTGATGCACAACTCAGACCCTAAAGGGTTAACATTCAAAGCGATTGAGCAAGTTATGCCCCATTAGAGAGGTGGTAATAGGAATACAGCCCTTCTTAAAAGGGAATCATTTTGGATGTTTGAGCTAAATACATTAGCACCCTCAGGTTTAAATTTGGATTTTGATCTTAAACCATTTTTATAACATGCATAAACATCAATATTACTATGGTTTTTGTCACATCCAATAATTATGTTTCATCTTTGTTCTTTCCATTAGATTTTGTTCCTTCTACTTAATTTGCGTCATTATATTTTATGTATTTTATTTATTTTAGCTTTTTTAGGGATAGTAATAAATGTCATCATATCCTTAGGATTTTTGGGTCTGTGCATATGTCAGATGCAACAGATTTAATTTTGCCTACAGCTTAGGCTAACCACCAATGGCTATTAAATGCCATTTTTTATCTTATGTGTAAACATGTTTTTAATCAAGTACTCATATATTAAATGTTTTAACTTGTATCACCTGCATCTATGTAGATATACTGATTGCTTTTACCTAGATGTAGTAATTGTCTATATCAGCAGCATTTGGCCATCTCAATTAAATGTGTTCCATTATCCAATTCACTCCCCACCTATGAGAGTAGAGATTAGAGTATATAAGTTGCTCATACACTATGGAAAATCACTCCTGAAGAAACCTACAAGGTGAAACGCGTAGAGTGATGCCCTGAGACGAAACCGGAGCCTCTGAGAGCGGATGACGTCACTTCCGGTCCTCGGTGAGACGCATCCGTGACACGCATAGCTGAACAGAGGAAAAGCAGAGATACCACTCTCCCGGTCTTGCAGAAATATAACATTCAACAACATTTGAATTGTAGATCAAATTTTGTCATTTATCTTATTGAATGCACATGTGGGCTACAGTATATTGGTAAAACTATCCGCCCCCTTAGAACCAGAATATTAGAACACATTAGCAACATTAAAAGAAAAGTAACAACACACAGTGTTTCTAATCACTTTTTATTGATGCACAACTCAGACCCTAAAGGGTTAACATTCAAAGCGATTGAGCAAGTTATGCCCCATTGGAGAGGTGGTAATAGGAATACAGCCCTTCTTAAAAGGGAATCATTTTGGATGTTTGAGCTAAATACATTGGCACCCTCAGGTTTAAATTTGGATTTTGATCTTAAACCATTTTTATAACATATATAAACATCATTATTACTATGGTTTTTGTCACATCCACTAATTATGTTTCATCTTTGTTCTTTCCATTAGATTTTGTTCCTTCTACTTAATTTGCGTCATTATATTTTATGTATTTTATTTATTTTACCTTTTTAGGGATAGTAATAAATGTCATCATATCCTTAGGATTTTTGGGTCTGTGCATATGTCAGATGCAACAGATTTAATTTTGCCTATAGCTTAGGCTATCCACCAATGGCTATTAAATGCCATTTTTTATCTTATGTGTAAACATGTTTTTAATTAAGTACTCATATATTAAATGTTTTAACCTGTATCACCTGCATCTATGTAGATATACTGATTGCTTTTACCTAGATGTAGTAATTGTCTATATCAGCAGCTTTTGGCCATCTCAATTAAATGTGTTCAATTATCCAATTCACTCCCCACCTATGAGAGTAGAGATTAGAGTATATAAGTTGCTCATACACTATGGAAAATTACTCCTGAAGAAACCTACAAGGTGAAACGCGTAGAGTGATGCCCTGAGACGAAACCGGAGCCTCTGAGAGCGGATGACGTCACTTCCGGTCCTCGGTGAGACGCATCCGTGACACGCATAGCTGAACAGAGGAAAAGCAGAGATACCACTCTCCCGGTCTTGCAGAGATCCACTTTGTGATCTACACGCTTGTTTCTTTCCATCACCATGTGAGTTGATTGGATTTTGCTTGTTTTTATAAATATTCTATGTACAGTCTGCACTATGTCCGGTTCATTTTATTTCTAAGGGGACGCAAGTGTACCAGAGCGCTACAGTATACCTGATTAGCAGTGCGGTTCCTATCCAACTAATTGGCCTCATCCCATGGGTTAAAGATACCTTTATATGCCTGCGTACTTCTCACGTTTGTGAGTATTCTGAGCACCTAACCACAGCCATTTATCACACAAAGTTCACACAATACTGCACCATAAGTTTGTTGTCTTTCTTTATTTTCCACATGATTTGCGCTTCTTGATGATTTTCACCCTCCATTTTATCAACCAAGCATTTTGAATTAGCATCTTGCATTCGCAAGCCTGCACATAAGTGTGTAGTATTATTTTAGATGTTATAATATCTGTTCCCTTAACTGTTCTTGAATTTCTGTTCCAATATTTTATTCTTGATAGTATTTCTAGTATTATCTGCAATTAAAATTGGTACCTCTTTACTTGCTAAGCTATTCATTCTCCCCACCATCATAACCCATAGTTATTTCCCAGTTCCTTTCTAGTCTTTGTGACTTATTAATACTTGATTGTCCATCCCCGTACCTCATAGTTTAAAATCTTCTCCAATCTTGTAATGGTCCCCTCCCCTAGCACAGAAGTTTCCTCTTCATTGAGGTGCAATCCATCCCTTTTATACATATAGCACCTCTTAGAAAAGAACTCCCAGTGCTTTAAAATCCCAAACCCCTACACCAATTTAGCCATGCATTTACATTCCTAACCTTTAACTACCTACCTGTGGCAGAGCATGACAGTGGCACCATTTCTGACAATAATACTGTACCTTGGAGGTCCTTGCCTTAAGTTTACCATATAGACCACAAAACTAGTTTTTAAGAACCCTCCATCTCTGACTAATATTGTCATTGGTGATAACAAAGTAACAAAGGAAAGGGTTCTTTACAGTAAGAGCAGATACAATGTGGAATTCATTATTCATGGAGTCTGTCATGGCAGATAATATAGATTTGTTTAAAAAAACAGTTGGACATCTTTTGAGAAAGGAAAGGTATGCAGGGATATATCAAAGAAGTAAATATGGGAAGGGTGTTGATCCAGGGAGTAATCTGATTGCGAATATTTAGAGTCAGTAAGAATTTATTTTTCCCCTTTTAAGATATCATTAGATGTTATTTCACTGGGGTTTTTTTGTTTGCCTTCATTCAAGCGGCGCTCCCGCGCACATAAGCATCCAAAGCTCAGCGCTTGGAAAGACATGAGGGTATATTGGGTCACTGTCCCTGACCACATGGGTACGCTGAATAAAAAGCCTGACCCGTCCCATTACTACTGATGGGGTAGCAGGTTCTCCATGTTGGGAGGGATCTGTGCTCATCACTGTTAGGATAGTATGCGATTAAGTACATACTGTTCTATTGAAGTTCGGTGTATTATCAACTGTATGCCATAAGTTGTTGTTTATAACTATTATTCCAGGTTGTTCAACTGAAGAATGGTACACTAAATTCGGTTCCAAGTGGGGATGTTGGATTTTCCACCAGAGGCAGAGTGTAGCTATGCCTGGCTTGGCTACTAATCTAACCTGCCTGACATGTAAATCCTGGTACAGTGCAGGCAGTGTTAGGCCCAATAAAGGGTTTTCCACACCTGCAAGCAGCTCCCTTGAGTGACAAGGGGGAGGCAGGCTAAGGCCTGTGTTCTGCCGAATAAGGGGCTCAGACCTTGGATCCTCCCCTTCGGCACTTAAGGGGCTGCACATCCAAATTGTGTCAGATTGTCTCTCCCTTGAGAGTGACTGGTCTCACAGGAGAAGTGTGCAGGGCTCTGTCACCTTATATCCCCTCCTCTAGATGTGTGGGAGTGATAACCATACCCCCTGCTCCACAGGGAGTAGGGGAAGAGCTGGGACTGCTCTCGGTGCCCATAGCTGGGGGTTTGAGAACAGAGACCATCCAGAGTTTGGAAACCAGATTAAATTATGCAGTGCTGCCTGTATACGTACTCTTAAGTCGAGAATAATAAAACTGTTCTGTTTCAAATAGCTCCGTCCTGAGATGCATGCAAGTCTATCAGGGAGTAGGAGAGAGAGTTCTTCTGTCCTTGGGCTGCCTTCAAACTCTGGAACCCGATGGCGGCCAACGATGGAGTGCTACTAACGCAAAGGAGAAGAACCAGCTATCACCATCCAAAGCCCATCCTGTTTACCCACCAACATCACCGACGGATTCTCAGGCCTTCTGGAGCCAATAGGTATGGCAGCATCATCACACACCTGGTAGCAGGGGGAATCCAACGACGGGCGGGAGGAAGACGAGAGAAACAACGCTACATAGAATTTAGACAACAATTTTATTCAGGCCAATGTTTAAAAACCCACCATTGTTTCTGCTTTCTACAATTAATTATAAGACTTTGACTTGTTGTCGATCACATTAATGAGGAAGTTGTGCATTAAGTAGCTATACATAATTTGACAACTACAGATATGCAAATCAGTCGTTTTATTTAGCTTTACATTCCCCAGACTCAATTTGCCTATTAAAAAGCAGGATCTAATAGGGTTTGTTAAGTCACTCCTGGACACCGATCGTCAGAGAATAACAATACAGAGATTGCGTGTTGGTGATAGAGTGAGAGGGGATGGTAATATTTTCTTTAGAATGTGAATGTAATTAGGAGTGGGAGAGCTGTGACTGTGGTGTTAATGTGTACTGTCCTGGGGAGGGGACAGAACCACCTCTCATGTGAGTCCTGTATCTGTCCCTCAAGGTCAGGATGCTGATCAGGGCCCTCACACTGTCACTGGCCATTTGGGTGAGATACAAACCTTCAGGGGGAATTAGATTAATAACAAAACAGTTATATATCTATAGGAAACAAGATAAGTACCAACGGTGCTGATAAAGAACATTGTCTGCTGTGTACACTTAGCAGCAAATATTCATTTGAAGTTTGACACCAATGTTAAACAATCATTTCTATGACAGCCCCACCTACTCCCAGTCTTTCACCCCGCCCCGATTCTCCCCACCCTCCCCAAATGCGCTCTTCTACCCTTTCCGTCCACCTTGACCACCTTTAATCTTGTCCTCCCTCTCGCTGCTTCTTCTACTTTTTTGTCCCCACCATCCCCTTACTACTACCTTTTTACTCTCCATCCTCGTCCCGCGCCCCACACCCACAAATCTCCCCCTCCCCCCCTTCCATTTTCCCTCCACCGCTCCACTCCCTATAACTCTTTATCTGCCCTCGCCTAACTATATACGCCTCTCATCACACACCCTCTCTCTAACCCTCCCTTACCTCACCTATCACCCCTCTCATACGCCCCATCCTTACCTTCACACCGTCTCAGATCACCCAACCTATTCACCCTCCCCCCATCTCCATGTCCCCTCCCCATTCGCCTTTCCGAATTTCTGTCATTTCTCCCCCAGCCCTCCCTTTTCCTTCGCACCCCCTCCGCTGTCCGCGGACCCTCCCTCTCATCTAACCCATCCTCTCTTCGCTCATCCTCCTCCCCACTCGTTATTTACTTCTCCGCCTGCGCTCGCTCATCCCCCTTTTCGCCTCCTCTTCCCTAAGACGATCCTATACCCCCTCCTTCACCCCCTTATCATACTTCCTTACCACACTCTGATTATACTTGTCTGATCACCTCGCCTTGTCAGTCCTTCCTTCCCCCTCCTCACCCACAGTTAACACGGTACAGCTCTCCTCGTCCTTTCCACATATCTTCTTCCCGGCTACCACTATGCCATACCCTCTCCTTTTTATCATTCTTATCTCCCCCACATACCCTTTCTACCCCCTACGTGCAACCCCTCCTCCATCCCTCCCCCCCTCTCGCTCACCCCCGTCGCTTGTTTCCCGCCCTACACTTTGCATCCCCCCTACCCTTTCACTACTTTATGGTTTCACTTAATATTTCTACTTGCCTACTTTATGCACACACCCTTCTTCACCCTTTCACTTTTAGTCCCCAATCTTGCACCTTTCCCCCTCCTTCTCTACCCTCAAAACCTCTGTGCGTGTTACATACTGTCTTATCCTTGCTACCCGTCCCCTCACTCTCCCTATTGCGTCCTCCATCCACCCTTCCAGCCCTACCCTGCCTACCCCGACCTCACCTCTCTCCCCTTCTTCTTTCCCTACATTTCTCACTCTTACCCTACCCTCCTCTTATGACCACCATCTTACAAATTACCCCGTCACACCCGTCTCCCTTCGCATTACCCTTTACGACTTTTCTTCCTTTTACTTTCGAGTTTATTCCACTACCGCTACTCTAACTCTCCACCCGCCCACCTCCACTTACTATTGTTTTTCTTCCAACGTCGCTATCACCCCCCCTGCACTCCCAATTGTTTCTCATATAGTAGCTTCTCTTGTTTACTTTTCCCTGACCTCTCTCCCCCCCAGTCCCCTCCTCACCTCCCCCCCCTTTATTCTCCCAGTCCTATTTTACTAATTTCCTTTTTACCCACACCTCCCACCCTATTTTTTTGCTTCTCTGACACCGTTCTATATATTAGATCATCACATCCCTGCCTTGATTCAAACCGACTTCCTCACCTATGCCTCACTTTTAACCTCTCCCAAACACCTCCATAATGATTCCTCACCCCCCCCTAGCCTATCCCCCCAATTCCCCTGACCCTCCCAAGCATCTCATCGTATTTTCTCCTAGACACCTCCTCCCTCTTCCTCATCCCCCCAAGTTTCATGCTCGTGCTGCCGTCTTTAATCCTAATCACTTGCGACCTTACCCTCCCACATCGCTGAATTTCTTTTTCCATCTCCCTCTCTACTTTGTCCGCATACTTTTTGAACCCCATCTCTTTTTCGTCTAGCCCCCTCCCCACTTTCCTAATCAGCCCCCCTCCCGGTTCCCAGTCCTCTCCTCTACTACCCCCATGACCTGTCGCTTGTACTATCCTTGGCCTTCCACTCCACCTTGTACTCACTACCTCAGCCCTCACACGTCTCCTTCTTTTCACTCGCACTCCCAGCCCTACTCACCCCCTGCCTCTCCACCGCACACCCCTCGTCGCGACCACCCACGGCCCTCTCCAGACACTTTACTTTTCTCTTTTTTTCCCCTCCACCTCTCTTTGCCGCTGACTTACTTTATTCCACCCTTCCCCCCCCCTCTTATCTACATCCTGGCCCGTCTTGCCATATCTCTCCGAACAACATGGCCCACTCTGCCTCGGTCTCCCTTGCCATCTGTGTACCGTCCCACCTTTTGTACACCCTACGCCCTTCTCCCCCCTCCTCTATGACTTTTTCAACCAACCTTTCGCCACCCCCCTCTCTTTTATCTCCTATACTATTCGTCACACGATTTCAGTTTTTTCTAGCCGCCTCCCAGCTTCCCCTGCTTACCTCCCCGCTGTGTTTCTTTGATCTTCATCTTTCCGTCCCTCATCTTTTTCATACCTCCCACTAGCTCACGCACACTATTCGACCCTCTCATCTTACTTCCCCCCCCGCCAACACAAAATTATTTCTGCCGCCCCTCGTTCTGGTTCTCTGTCGTCGTACCTCCCTTCGTCTGACTAGAGTCTGTACACCCGCCCTCTCCCTTTCCTATACCCCGGACTTTGTGGTCCTCCCGTACAATCCCATTCCCCATTCAACATACTTTATCGATTCTACCTCATTCCCATCCCGCACCCACCCCTTTCCAGCACACCCTGTCCCCTGCCACTTTTCGTACCTTCCTCGCTTCCGCGTTTCTTCATCACCCTTCTCATTCTATGGTTACTCTCCCACGCTGCAGTGATCCTTGCCGCTTTTTTCTCTTGCTTTCCCGTTTTTATCTTCGCGTATCTACTCCACTCACCTCTGCTCAGCTGACTTAATTCGTTTGTTTCGGGGCTATCCCTACTCACATCCTTTCACCCTGCGCTATCCTTTTTTTATCCTTTGCTTCCTACCGACAGCTCCTTCCTACCATTCCGTCTCTCTCGACTCTGTGTCTTTCTCTTTTCTCCTTACACACACAGCTCCTTCTTGGTACATTTTCTTACCCCCTTAGTACTTACCTGTTCGAATCAACCTGTAGATCCTAACAACTACATGACGCCCGTCTAATTCATGTACCTGCTCCCCGAATTCCTTGCAAACCCTGCGCGCGCGCTCCCGTTATTTCACTCTTGTGTATTATCATCACTCCAGGGCGCGCATTCCCCGCCTCGTACGCATTAGGCTTTCTGGTACTGTTGTCGTTTCATTCGCTTGCGCTAGTCTTCTCGTTAGCTATTCGTGGAAGCGTGCGGACTGGGGGGTCCGGTTATTGGGGGTCGTGCGGCGGTGTGAGGTTTGGTCACAGAGCTGGGCGCTCGGTTTCTAGCGCTGCATCTTCTATATCTTCGACCTTTCCAACCTCGTCCTGTCTCTCTTTACTCTGTACCCCTGCCACCACATGTGAAAACCTCTACCCGCTGCCTATGATGTTGGTGGACATCAACAGTTGACTGCCCCCAAAAGGAGCGCCTGCAGGATTCGCAAGGTATGAAAAGTGATTTTCAGGGGGGATCATTGGGTCTTTTTCTTTTGTGTAATATTTGGAAATCAAAAAAGACTAGTTTAACTACGTAGAATAATGAATTGGTGTTACAATTCTGCAGATCTTCAAATCAGTTAAATGATTTGAATTCACTGTCAGCATTTGCACGTTAAAAAAGTGAGAAAAGAGCAATTTGAGTGGGTCATTTTGGTGTGTGTGTGGTGTTTGTTGTAACTCGTAGTTCAAGCTATGGATGGCACATTGAGTGATGGATGCATGGTTTTTAAGGGTGTCGACAATGCACACTGTACAGGGAGGGGATTCCGTGTGCGGTTTCATATACTTACACTCACGGTGGCGTTCCAGTTAGATTGACATCTTTCAGTGGGAACTCGTTCAGTGTAAAAACACGGAGAGACTCTTCTTATAAATAGGGAGTGGGTCAGTATAAGTTGGGCACCCAACACGGGGAGTTCTTCATAGATAAGAATTATAGTTGTAAAAGGGTTTGTCAAACTCAAAGGGTCTCTTCTTTAAGGTACAGCTAATTTCAGTAATGTTTTAGTACAGTGCATCTCTTTTATAGTATTGGTTTATAAATGTATACATATGATACATATGTGATTTGTGAAAGGGCCACCAGGGAACATACGATTACAGAGGTAAAATTCTACAAAATTGATCAAAAAACTGTTTATTTACATTGAAATTTTCAGTTTTGAAACTTTAAATATCTATAAAAATAAAAACTAGAACTGCAAGCTCGGTCTCATCAGTATGCTAGGAGAGGAGGGGGGGAATAGTCCCAGCACAGTCTTGCTCTGCACAGCGGTCCAAGGCTCAGCACCTCCTGGGCTAAGAGAGAAGGTAAGTCCCAGGCGTGATCTCTGAAGCGTCAGGGTGTCTCCAGGGACTAGAGCTCTCCCAGAACTGAAGATTTAGGCTTAGAGGACAGACTCGAGAGACAGCTGAAAAGGTTAAATTAGACGGTCTGTTCTAAATAACCTGGCTAAGCTGCTGCGGCACAGGTTGTTCTGCAAAGCTATTTAGAAAGGGAAGGCAGCCTGGAACCATGTCATAGGTTCCAGGAAAAGTAGTGCAATCTGTTGATACAGTAGTGGATGACACAAACAAAAATTTGCCATGAAATCAGTAGACTTTTTGTTTTTGAAAAAACATCTGGGAGCTGAAACTTCTTTGCATTTTACATATGTGCCGCAGACATGCTTCTAACACGTATGACTATACCTTAGCGGTTAGGGATCATTTAAAGGCTGCTTGGTGAAGAACATGGCAAAACAAGTCCCATTGCCGCGTGTTATTGTGGTTGTGTATACCAGACCTATTATGTTTGTTTTTTTTAAATCTTAACATCCAAAAACGTTGTTTATATTTTGAAGGAAAATATCTTTCAAATAATTTAATCCAACCTATAATATTGGTTACTAAGTTAAAAAGTTTGTACTGTTACACAATGTACTCAGTTTTAAACCATCTACAAGTATTAAGCTTTAACTGTTAAAATGATTACAAGCTTAGCTGGACTAAAGTATGCAGAGCAAAACATCATTAAAAAATGCCTCACATTTTCACCAACGGACGTCTCTTGAAAAGAATAACCTTTGATTGTGTTTGTGCGCATTCTTTTCCACTGCTTCTGGTGTATGATTTAATCCCATTCTAAAATTTAATATTTTTCTCTCCTCAGGTCCATGGACCTGCCGTCACTTGTGGGGACAACCAGCAAATTTATCGCACCGCAAAACCTTGTCCTAAAACTTGGAGAACCTAAAAGGCTTTGCATGGTGATCATTCCTGCCATCCTGGCTGCTCTTGCAAAACTGGCTATGTTTTAGAGCATCCCAATCTAAACAAATGGAACTGCCAAAGGATTGTAAAAAATGCAGCAAAAATGAGGTCTATGTAGCGTGCTACAAGGCCCATGTGAAGAAACACATGTGCAATACATGAGCGCCACATTGCGTACATCACTGTATCCAGGATGCAAAGTGTAAGCCTGGATTGGTCGCTTAATGGCAAATGCATCAAACGCTCTGAATGCCCTCACTAAACAAACAGAGTAACAGCTTGGAACTGCTAGTTACAACACAACTATATGTTACCCCCAAACACCACTTATTCACCACCCCTACACACACCCCAAAGATATGTATGGGACACATAACACGTCTACTTGCACCACAGGCTTTTTCTTTCTATCTCAATTGCAAGGCTTGACAAGCAATGAATTCGCAAGGGGAAATCCTGGGGCTGTGTTGGGTTAATTGAGCACAACTACCTACATACTGTAAGCAAGAGCCTATGACATGTTTAATAATCATAAACAGAATATTAGTGACCACTTTAGATAATCCCCACGTAAAATGTTATGTATAATTATCTGATGGTAATTTAATTCCTATATTGTCTTAATGCTACGGTATAAAAACCACGTGTGTAATGCTCTTGTTTAGATTTATCTCACACAATGTATCACCAAACACCAGCAGCTTTTATTTTATATACTTACATAGTGAATTTCTAATGTAAGTGTTACAGTTTGTATAATCTGCTCTGTTGAATAAATGTGTGTTACTCATTACAATCTCTGTGCCCTTTTCTACTACACCTGTTTAGTACATACAGATGTACTGTACAAACATACTGCTGGAGTCTCAAACCTCCAGATGGAAGGTGATATACAAGAAGTCCCCAAATTGGATGCACTCAGTCACCTACACCAAAGTAATGAGTTATATACAAGGCATCACAGCGCCGTTTTTGTGTGCCCAGCTGTACTCCACGCAGCATGAACGCGACCAATCGCCTGAGGCACACGTGTTTATCGCGGTTGCTTTGTTGGAATTTTATGGATTTGTGCAATTCAATGCAATGAAATTAGATTAAATGAATTAATTGTAATGTGTACAGTACTGTGCTACTGTGTCAATTTCAAGTGTTTAAAAGTCAGAACACAAAAATGACATTTTATGCACTCGCCTGCACTCGCGTCTTAATGCGGTACGGTTGGAAGTAATCCCACGCCATGACATGGGTATTCCGAGGTATACAGTACACCGCGTGATTTGTTAAAATAATGGCAGCTGCATCTGTACTGTATACATAGGAATATGAGAATCATAATGCAGAAGCTATTTTTTTATGAATATTCTATTGAAAGTGACAGAGATAAATCAAAGCCTAAAAACAATGTTATTAATACACAAAAGGTACAAAATATGGGGTAATAAATGATGAAACCTAAAAGCAGTGACAATGCTGGTCAGGAGCTATGCAAGGAAATAATAAAAAATCGGTCTAGTGAATGATAGCTGTAAGTAGCAGAGAGCACCTCAATTCAAGGTGACCAAAAATAAATAGTTAAACACATAGGGCCTCATGCAGTAAGCGTTGATAAGGTATTTTTCGGCATTTTATAGCCAAAATTGGGTTTGAGATTCAGTAAGCGCCGATAAGTGCTTAATTTCGCCAGGTTTCGGAGCCGATTATTTTGTTATGGCCAGTCGGCTGCCGATAAGCCTGTTTTCGCCACTGATCGCCACTTTTTTAAATCGGCTGGATTCAATAAAAAAAATCAGCTTATCGGGGCTGATCGGCACTACGAAATTGAGATGTTATGGCCAATTTCTCCCGCCAACTAAAGTTGGCAGTTTGGAGGGGAGAACGATCGCTAAGGCTGCCGGAACGGCACTTAGAAAAAAAAAATCTTCTGTACATCAATGGAGTCAATGGAGCGGGGACGTATAACAGTATAGTACTGTTTACGTTTCATTGCTCACAATACAAACGTCATTTGCATTACAGTGTGGGGGCATTCCCTGCATTGTGTCACAGCTGACGTGTATTATTTGCATAACATTCTACTTTTACATGTTTTCAGCATTTGCGGGTCACATTACTCATCATGTGATGATGTGGCAAGGGAAAATACTATACTCAACTCTTAAAGGAGAACCTCACATCATATCACACATTTTATTGAACTGAGCGACAATTATTTACATGATGTTACACATGTCACACATGTCACACATACACCGTATATTCATCTTCCTTTACATTACACAATGCTTGTAATGTGTCACGCATCTTTAAACGTTCATGTACATCTGTCTTCTCATGTTTACATCTAGTTTTGGGTCCTCCCTATTTTCATGACGTCACTTATTGGACGCTCAATCACATTGCATGTTTACATTGTAACCGTAGCATTACAAGCACTTCAACCTAACTTATACACACATGTACAGTAATTCATCATTGGGACACCTTGTAAACTCATTCTATAGCAACTATCCTCATTACAGAAATGCATGCATATGCACACGACTATTCATTGTTGTCAACATGTGACAATAACATGGCTAATTACACATGTTACACCAAACTTTTCCCACGTCAATCTCAGCCTTTTTGTCTAATTACATGACTGACTGTTGCGTTCACAAGTGTTACATGCATTGCACATTACACTATTTATTTTCAAGCAATCTTTGTACAAAGCTTTACGTCACATCATTGGCAAATATCATCATTCCCTGCAGAATACACACAACAAATACTTCTAAGAACAACTGCACACAGCTTGCCACAGAAGTACTTTATTATGTTAATGTAACACCTTGCATTTTACTATGTCACCTGACATCATCACATACCTATTTAAAGGACGCCCATTACCTGCTCATTCACAGCTACTCATTTCAAAATGTTGCGATTGTTTAGGAGACGGAGGAACATTCTTTTCTATGACATGCTTGATGATCAAGAGAATCATATAGGGCAAGGGAGGGACAGACCGAGGGACAGTGACAGGGACAGTCACGCGGATACGACAGGGACAGGGAGAGGGACAGGCCGAGGGACAGGTAGAGGGACAGGAGATCAGAGGAGAAGACAGAGGAGACAAGTTGTGCCTCGTCCGCGTGTGTACAGGGAGAGAACCCTGTTAGATGGGATGAGTGAGGAGGAGATTGTAAGTCGCTATCGTTTGAGTTCAGCAGCAATCTTATCTCTTTATGAGGAGATAAGGGGAGATTTAGATTTTTTCACAGCCAGAGGTCGTGCAGTCCCTGGGCTTGTTAAAATGCTGTGCTAATTACATTATCTTGCTTCCGCGTCATACCAGACAACTGTGGGCATAGTGGGCGGGGTCTCGCAATCTACATTCTCGCGGGCCTTTACCCAGTTTCTCTATGCACTCAATAGACGCGCTAGGAATTATATTCATTTTCCTACAGAGGCGACAGAGTGGCTGGAAGTCAGGATTGGCTTTTATAATATAGCAGGGATACCATGTGTGCTGGGTGCAATCGATTGCACACATGTTGCTTTGATTGCACCTAGTCAGAGTGAGCATGTGTACCGCAATCGTAAGCACTACCATTCACTCAATGTACAGGTGGTATGTGATGCGACGATGAGGATAATGCATGTGGTACCCAAATTCCCTGGTTCCAGTCACGATTCCTCTATCCTGAGGAACTCTTCAGTCTTCCATGCGTTCGAAGAGGGACATTTTGAACATGGTTGGCTGCTGGGTGAGTACAGATTTACATGTTCTAACACAAAACACATTTTTATTTAGGAATGTTGGCATTGTACAATTTGATCACTAATGTCAGCTTATGTGTGCTCCATTCATTATAGGTGACTCAGGATACGGAATTAGGCCGTGGCTCTTGACTCCGGTGCTAAACCCTCAAACTGAAGCAGAGGAGAGGTACAATGCAGCCCATATATCTACAAGATCTGTTATAGAGAGGACATTTGGCCTACTCAAGACCAGATTTAGGTGTCTGGACAGAACTGGTGGGGCTCTTCTATACAAGCCTCAAAAAGTGTCTGATATTATCCTTGCCTGTTGCATTTTGCACAATGTTGCACTCAGGCACAATGTACAATCAGACCTAGCTGAGCCTTTGGTAGACGAGCATCCCACCCATGTAGCTGCTGAAAATGAACAAACAGCCAGTGGTGGCCAGACACGCCAGAATCTCATCAATTCATTTTTTTCTTGTAAGTAAAAACATATATGTTCCAAGTTCTACTTTTATAGTTAAATTATGTTATCTTAACAATAATGTTTTTTTATATACCCTTCTGGTAGGACACAGATGAATATGGGTTGCACACCTTTCTTTTCTCTGCTGTGTGCACAAAGGGATGTGGCACCGGTATGTTATTGTTGCACAGGTTATATAATCCCTCTTCAATTGTACATTAGTTGTGTGTATGTGAATACAACTGGTGTAACAAAGCAGTAATATTTTAGCATTGTGTTGTTCCTTATGCTAAGACAATACACATATTATGCCCATACTCATTCATGCTTCTAGTATGCTTACATACAATGTTATTGGTGCAGTGTAACATGTACATCCATATGATGTGTACACCAGGCTGATTTACATTTTGAATGTCATTAAATATACATGGTGTTGCACATTTAACACCAAATACACTTTGCTGTGTTGTTTACGGTACTGAAGATGGCATGTCAATGTTTGCAATTTATATATTGTTCCTTTGCATTATAGGTATATCTCCAGTATGACTGATCATGGTATGTATATTTGCTGACATCTCTCATAAGATGTGCCTACCTCAATCTTCCTATAATTATTTGAATTAATAACCCAACATATTGGTTTAAACACAAATGTAACATACATGTACTTTCTGTATCATGTATATGCATTTAGCTACTCTTGAGGTTTCATGTGCATTGTATTAGAAAATGATTACTCCCATTTCATCACATTTTATGTATGTTTCCTTATAAATTCCATTAATGTAATATAGAGGTGTTTGGAGACAAGGGGATAACTGTACTTATTTGTTTGCTTACGGGAGATCATTCATCACGGATGAAATTGACTGATCATAACACTCCATGCATGAATGCCTGTAATCACAAAAATGCGTACTACATCTTATATTTAGCAATGTAGGTGTTTATTAATGCTAGGAATTATTAGTCAACATTAATTTAAATTTGTGACATGTGTATGTATAAGTCACATGTGTGTGGATGTGTCCTACATGTACCAAGTGTAAAACTGTTAACAGAAAAGACAATTTTGTCGCAAATGTTACTGTCATTTAGCATTTCTAATTTACCAATATGACAATGTTGGTAATATTTTTGGAATGTCAATCACGTCACTTCATCATTATCATGATGATAATTATCAAGTATTCTCACAATTGGCACGTCAATCACGTGCACATTAGCATAGACACACTTTTTAAGACAACTGTTTGTGTCTGTATCAATTTGTGTAGGATCCATGTATAACACCGACAAATGATAACAGCAGCTTTATTATGGTAGCTTATATCATCATATTGACTATACTATTTATTTTTAGAACGTTTAATAAACACAGTAAACTATAGTTAGTTAGGTTAATGAAATATACACAGAAACGTCATTCATTACATGATGTTGATGTCATATTCAGAACATCATGCATTGTAGGGGACCACAACATCTGGGCAATAACATTATTTGCTACAGTCCCAAACCATTTTATCAACATACCCATGTAACAAGAGATTTTTAAAAATAAATGGCTAGTTGGTTGTAAGTGTCCTTTACATTGGGAGAAGGAGTGGCTCAGTGAGTAAAGACACACACTGACACTGAGAGTTTGAAGCAGGGGAGTCTGGTTCAATTCCTGGTGTCGGCTCCTTGTGACCTTGGGCAAGTCACTTTATCTCCCTGTGCCTCAGGCGGCAAAAAATAAATTGTAAGTTCCACGGGCCAGGGACCTCAGCCTGAAAAATGTGTCTGTAAAGCGCTGCGTACAACTAGCAGCGCTATACATGAACATGCTCATATTATTATTATTATTATTGTTACATAGTTTCGACAGTCATACGTTCCATTACACAATAGAATACACAAATGTGTTAGCAGAGTGGGAATGGTTGTTATATATAAAACACACCATGCCATAAAATGCTAGTAGTAATTAAAGAACACTCAAGAAAAATTCATGAGGCACTCTTTTGCAACATCATTATGTTAATTAAGTGCTTATGCAATATAGGCATAAGGGTATCACATTTTTAATTGTTTGTTAATAAGCGCTGCAAGCAATATAAAATTAGTTCCATATGTAGTATAGTAGTCGGTGGCTCCTCCTCACAATCATCTCATATAAAGGTAGACTCTTCTGAAATCATACATTGATCCGATTGTATCTTCCCCGACATCTCTGAAATACAGCAAACACATGATGGTCAAAGATGGCACCTTACTATATATGTATCCGTGACAACGCGTTACACAGCTCTATATGATTGTGTACATACACACGTCACTCACTTATATGTTAGACGTACAAGTGTACATCAGTATGTAATGTTTCTTTAAATTTGTAGCAGGCATAACTATGTATATGAAGTGAACGTTGGCTGTATACTAAAATGTGCGCGCACATTTTAGTGTGCGCACGCACTTCACGCTTGGGTCGACTAACTGTTAGCGCATGCGCAAAACAATGCGTACGTTGTGCGTTCAATACATGTTGAAAATACCAGTAAACATAAAATCTTTATTTCAACTACAATGAAGACGAAACTACATTCGTTCTGAACGAGTACATCTGTATTCTTTTTAAACAGACGTGTTTGGACAGAAAGCACGGCCGATAACAAAATGCGCAAATGCAATACGTGTGACGTCATGTTAAGCCAGCGTGAAACGCACGCTAACACTCCTCCCACTCAATTAACATTCGGCTAACGCCCAGTTGACGCCTACAAACACTGAGCCGCACGCATGACACACTGCAGTTACCGTTACTATAACAAAACATGACAGCCAATAGGCTTTGAGGCGCGCACGTCGCTTGGGGGCGGGACTTACATCCGTAATCCATTTTAAGGACGCCTTGGCCCATGACAAGGGTCCCACGTCATACGTGGTGGACCCGGTTTTAAATGTTGTAGATGTTGCATGATAACAAAACAGGTATGTGTTAGAGTTATGGTAAAATGTTGCTAATATGTTTAAAGGGATAGGAAAGTACGTATATTTATTCCGTCAGCAATGTGTACTACTCTTTCAGGTTCTACTATATTGTATTAGGAAACAATTTCTTTGTGATCGCTACATGTTATGCAGTCTGCAATGTTACGCTGTATCCACGCATTGAAAGTGAAAATGGTGGTTACAAAAAAAAAAAAATTTTAAACGCAGAGTCAACGCATAACGATTGTTATATTTACCATTCTTCTAGAATTAACTCTTCGTCTGCCTGCAACTGGTCGCTCCAGAAATGCAAGGCATTTTCATCCACGCTTGACCCAACCGCTGAATCCAGTATGACACACATCTCCTCCATGAAGCGCTCATAGGAATCGCCACTGCTTTCTTCAAACAATTGGTCCGGAGGTAGGTTCATTTCTTCGGGTACCCATTCCAATGCATTTTCAGCTGAAAGGCTTGCTACATAATCATACACTGGCGACACACTTTATTCGAGCTCGGCTAGTCCCACGAATTCGGGTATACCCGGGTGTATTGAGGTTTGTGACTGTTTTCTGCCCGAGTGCATTGGGTTATTTTCCAGCAAGGATTGAAGCATTTTATTCCCGCTGGCTGCAATACTGCACAGTATATATATATATACTGCATTACAATTCATGAATTTATGCCATCTGGTAGACACGCGAAGCATTGCAGCCTATTCAATCCTAATCATTATCATTTAACAGATCAGCCGCCCATCAGCCAGGCATGAACCCAGGCTGGGAAGGCAAACGCAACGGGGCTTGTCAGAGGTGAGGAGCGGCGCATTCCAGGTATCTGCCAGGTACATACTGGGTATTTGCTCGAATAAAGTGTGTCGGTGCAGTAGTCGTTTTGTTCTTGTACAATGTGGGTTTCAGGAATGGAGGGTGCAGATATTGCAGCAGGTATCGATTCACACGGAACAGTAGTAGCGGATCCATTGCTATTGGCATTAGGAATAAATATGCCTTTAAGCACAATATGTGTGCCCTCTTTCACGGTGAAATGTTTTTCCTTGGCAATCTTCCAGAAACCATAGTTGTCTTCTAGCTTATCCTGCACACGTTCAAAACAGTCATTAGTTGATAAAGTGAATCTTACTGAGGAATTAAAATTGCGCGCATGGCCACGGTCTTGGTAATAAGGATATTTTGCTCGAATCAAATCATAGATTTGGCGTGTGCTCGCTTTGTGTCCGCAAGTTGTCAAAATCGCTTCTGATACCATGTATTTATACCCTAATTGCGGATTCATATTTTTAACGAATTCATCAGCCATTGCAGAGTAGCACAAAAGATGTGTGCAGGTATCTGTTCTTTGCTCATAAAAATGAAACTGCTCAATGGCTAACAAATTGCTGTGTTTCCTTTTCAAGGTCAACAAAAGTATAAACTTTTACTCCTTATTTCAAACGCCAATTAGATCTGTAGTTTTAATTGGTTGAACATTTGTGGTTTCTGATAGCCGCTTGTGGGACAAACATGTATCCTTTTTTTATCTCGTTTCTGAAAACATTCCTACACTTTTAATTCAGTAACATTGAGTTTTCTTGAAAAATAACAAAGAGCACTGTGTGAAAATAGTGCTTAGACAGCCATATCAGTAAATACACACACCTGCAAAATGAAATGTTTCTTTCCCGCATACATTTCTGTGTGTATTTGAAAGTCTGGTTAACTCCCTGTCTGCATGTGTGTATATATATATATATATATATATATATATAAATATATCTCTCTCATAAATATATATATATAAAGTGTATATTGTACTATA
>WSYH01011893.1:0-19882 GCA_036426205.1 Ascaphus truei | reverse complement strand
TCTTCTCCCCTGGCTGTCTCCTCTTCCCCTCCTTGCTGTTCTCCTCCCCTCGCTGTTTTTCTCTTCCCTTGCTGCTCTCCTCCCCTCCTTTCTGTTTCTCTCTCCCCTTGCTGTCTCTCTTCCCCTCCTTGCTGTTCCTCCTCCTTCCTTGCTGTCTCTCCTCCTCTCCTCCCTCCTTGCTGTCTCTCTCTCTTTCCCCTCCTTGCTGTTCTCTCTCCCCTTGGCTGTTTTTCGTTCTCCTCCCCTCGCTGTTTCTCTTTCCCTTGCTGTCTCTCCTCCCCTCCTTGCTGTTTCTCCTCCCCTCGCTGTTTCTATTCCCCTCGCTGTCTCTCTTCCCCTCCTTGCTGTTTCTCTCCCCCTTGCTGTTTCTCCTCCCCTCGCTGTTTCTCTTCCACTTGCTGTCTCTCCTCCCCTCCTTGCTGTCTCTTCTCCCCTCGCTGTTTCTCTTCCCCTCGCTGTCTCTCTTCCCCTCCTTGCTGTTTCTCTTCCCCCTCCTTCTGTCTCTCTTCCCCTCCTTGCTGTTTCTCCTCCCCTCGCTGTTTCTCTTCCACTTGCTGTCTCTCCTCCCCTCCTTGCTGTCTCTTCTCCCCTCGCTGTTTCTCTTCCCCTCGCTGTCTCTCTTCCCCTCCTTGCTGTTTCTCTCTTCCCCCTTGCTGTCTCTCTTCCCCTCCTTGCTGTTTCTCTTCCCCTCCTTGCTGTCTCTCCTCCCCTCCTTGCTGTCTCTCTTCCCCTCCTTGCTGTTTCTCCTCCCCTCCTTGCTGTCTCTCTCTCCCCTCCTTGCTGTTTCTTCTCCCCTCCTTGCTGTTTCTCTTCCCCTCGCTGTTTCTCCTCCCCTCGCTGTTTCTCTCCCCTCCTTGCTGTTTCTCCTCCCCTCCTTGCTGTCTCTCTTCACCCCCTTGCTGTTTCTCCCCCGCATCCTTATTTTCTCTCTGTCTCCTCCCCCCCTAGCTATCTCTCCTTGAGGAGAAATTCTTGTTGCAGACATCCTTAGCCGTTTTATATTTCCGAATGTTTGTCTGTGTTGTTGCTTAGCAACTCTGTAACAGCTGACCTTGGTACGGAAGAATACCTATATATATTATTGTATGTAGTGTGTATTGTATATATATATTATATGATATGTTTAGTGTGTATGTTATTATTATATATATAGTGTATGTATGTGTGTGTGGTTCTTCTTATGTGTAATTTATGTTGGTGTTTTTTTGTTATTTATATTTTTTCTGTCTTTCTTCTTTTTTTCTATTCTTTGTTATATCACTATGTCTTTATATCTCTATTCATATATATATATATTATCTTCTGTATTATCTCTCTTATTTTTCTATTCTTTTTTTTGTGTTCTCCTTTCTATTTGTATGTGATAATATTAAAACTAGCTGAGGACTATTAAATAAAGCCAAGAATTATGATACCGCTTGGAATGAAAAATCCGAGAAACCACCACTGGTTTTAAAGACACACTGTGCTAAAGGATACCCACACTGAGTCTAGCTGTCTCTCCCTTAAGACGTGTGTGGGAAGGGTGTATTGTTATTACCCACGGCACTCCAACAATACAAAATATGTTATGTTCTGGAGCCCGCTGGCGATTGTATTAATATTTCCATAAGCAAGGCAGTAACCTACATTGTAACGTGACAGATCATAAATCTGTGTAACATAAGGAGAGCTCACGATTTAGGTATCAGCATGGAAACATCACCAGGACACATACACTCAATGTGCTTCTCTAGGTGTTTGGTGGAAGGAGAAGGTGATGTTGCTTTTGTGAAACACAGACAGTGTCAGAAAATTCAGATGGTGAGTATGGATAAACTGACTCCGCAGTGACCCCCACCTTTTTTTGCCTTGACCCCACCCCCCCGCAACATTAAAACTTGCACTCTAACAATTTGGACCTAAAACGTGGGGTCTGTGAACTGGGCTCAAAAACCTGTTATAGGATACAAGCTTCTAGACCCAGCTCTATACCTTGCTGGCATGCATAACCCTGTCTGCCCCCAAATATCCCCTTTCTCCTCATGTTCCAGAGTTTCTGCCATGCAGCTATTTCTCATATGGGGCAACCCATACAAGGCAGCCCACTTATAAGCCTGCACAGGCGCTACAGGACCATGATTCAAAGGGAATACAGCCCCCTTGACCTTCATAGTTACCCCACACAAGCGGTTCCTCTCTTGTAACCCTATGGGGCAGTTAAGGCACAAATTACAGGGCACACACGGTAAGGTACAATTTAGACTAAAGAGCTGACCACTCTCAGCCCTTGCCATACAGTTTAAGGGGTAACCAGCTGGGCGTGACCTTTTTATAATGAACCGGCTACCCCCTATCAATCACAGTTATTGATTGCCTATGTTACGTGGCCAGTGTGGCACTAAACAGGGAGTTGTTTGATGATAATCAAAGTCCTGCAGTGCCTTACTGCTGCTGTCACATTTATGTGCACTCTTAACACTTCCAGAAGAGTCTGCACAATCATCTGGCAGTAAAAGGGGTTACCTCTATCTTACATCCGTATCTCTATGGTCGACTGGGACTGTTGATTATATACTGAAGCCTCGAATTGTAACATTATTATTAATATTATTAATAATATAACTGACACTTTTTGCTCATCTATTTATAGGCAAAAACCAGCTTCATGGCCCAAGATGTTTTGTCCGAAAAACTACCAGCTGCTGTGCAGGGA
This sequence comes from Ascaphus truei, assembly GCA_036426205.1. Classification (NCBI taxonomy): domain Eukaryota; kingdom Metazoa; phylum Chordata; class Amphibia; order Anura; family Ascaphidae; genus Ascaphus; species Ascaphus truei. Next base: position 17,187 of record WSYH01011893.1, on the reverse strand, counting down.
TGGGACCCGTGTGGGTGTCAGCGAGTGGAGACACTGTAACCTGGCGGGTCCCTGCTCATGCTGTTGTTGTCAGGCCAGACATGGATGGGTCTCTCTCATTTACAGACTTCTCAATGAAGGGGCAGGTGGGTGCTGAATACATTCTTTCTCTGTAGTCCCTAATGGATAATAACTCCTTCATTGCTTCCGGCACCTTGCACTGCTTGGAAAAGTATGAGGGGGAAATGTGAGATGTTTTTATTAATATTAGCTACTTGTGTTTTTTCAAAAGTTGGGGGTCAATACTGTATGTCAGGTTCCAGCCCTCTCGGTGTCTCTCACTCTATCTGTCTATCTCTTTGTGTTCGTGTCACTCTGTGTCTCTGTCTGTGTCTCTCGGTCACACTCACTCACACTCTGTCTGTCTCTGTGTCTCTCTCTGTGTCACTCGGTCTGTGTCTCTCTGTCTCTCTCTCTGTCTCTCTCTTTCAGCCAAGGCAAATAGGGATACCATGATTTTTACTGCACAGTATTACTTTCCACCAGAAAGAGCCTCTGGTTGTGCTAGCAACATTAACATGATCCTGTATTATATCTGTTTCTGCTTTCAGTATGAAGTGATGTTCCTTTTGATTTTTTTACAGCGCAGATTTAATTTTGACAGCTCTGGTTTCCAGATGTTTCACTCCCGCCACAATGGTAACAACTTGCTTTTCAAAGACTCCACATAGAGCTAAGGTTGATCTCCACCCAGACGTACCAGCATGGCTTGGGGATGAATATCTGCATGCAATGAAGGGGATGAGCTGTACCCTGACAGTAAGTGAACCTTTGCATGAATATACACACATTGCCTGCCAGAGAATTCAATATGGTGTAATTATTCGTTTTAGTATCTCACAGAAATCACAGCATCCCTACAATATATATATATAATACAGATAAAAGAAAGAAAAAAAGCCCCGATCTTCGTGTACTACGTAAGTAAAATGTAATATCATGGACATCACGATTGAAAACTCACAAGATTCCAAATAATAAAACTTGTATAGGTGATACTCATGCTCCGACCGTCGTTTTTGTCGCCGCGCGCCTCTGCTCCACTGGTGGCGCTCCGGAATGACGTCACGCCTCTGGGTGAAGTTAACACCTTGTAGGTTCCTCCGCTCACTCCCGTCTATTAGGTAGATAAGTTCCCTTCATAGTAAAGAGTCCAAATACCGGAACTGATTCTGGCTTCACTCTCCCAAATGTATATTTGGACTCTTTACTATGAAGGGAACTTAACCTAAGAGACAGGAGTTGTCGGAGGAACCTACAAGGTGAACTTCACCAAAGAGGCGTGACTCATCCGGAGCGCCACCAGTGGAGCAGAGCACCGTGGCGATACATACAGCGGTCGGACATGAGTATCAGCATTACAATGCTTTTATTATTTGGAATCTTGTGAGTTTTCAATCGATGTCCATGTTTTATATGAAATTTTCACTACGGTATTACACGAAGATCGGGCGCTTTTTTCTGTTAGGTTTGTCAAGGGAGTTTTGCCCGAGAAGAAAGCTGCCGCACTGGACAATTTTTGGTCGGACCTATCTAGGTCACATCATTGTTGGTTTGTCAAATTGATATACATGGACTTACTTTACCCATTGATTTTTAAACATATTTTGTGTTTTTATATCATATTTTATTTATTATTTTTTCGTTTTTTATTTTTTATTATGCTTTATGTTATTATAGCGGTATTGATGAGTGCACACAATTGTGATTGCTTAACATCACATTGTGGTAATTCTACAACAGTAGAGTTTTTTACAACCATATAATATCAAATTATATATTATACGAGTTCAGTTAATATATCCAGTTTCACCATGCGCGCTTTTTTCCTTTGTGTGTGGATATATATCATATATGTATATTATTTTTTAGTTATATTTTTATTATATATTATATTATATTTATTTTTTATTTTTATTATATTCTGTGCACTCAATCATACCGTGCTATAATAACATACATGCATAATAAAAAAAAAAAACAAAAATAAAATAAAATTGAATATAAAAACCAAATATTTTAAAAATCAAGTGGTAAAGTAAGTCCATGTATATCAATTTGATACCAACCAATGATGTGACCTGATAGTTCCGACCAAAAATTGTCCAGATCCGGCAGCTTGGTTCTCGTGCACAACCTACCTCCCTTTACAAACCTAACAGAAAAAGCGCGCCTATCTTCGTGTAATACCGTAAGTAACAATTTCATATAACATGGACTCAACGATTGAAAACTCACAAGATTCTTTTAATAATAAAAGCATTGTATGCGTGATACTCATATATATATATATATTTTTTTAAACTCAATCTTTATTGAGTTTTCCAAGGGAGGAACTAAACATTTGGGGAAGGTACAGAAAATAATAGGGAGGGTTGGGCGGGGAGAGGAGGTAGGGATACAATCCGTAAACAAGTACAGTCATCATGAAAGATTGATACTATTATACAGTTACCATTAAGTACATAACAAACTATAACGTACTGTTTCATTTTTGACTCTGGTTTATTATTACAGATAAATTAACAGACTAAGGATTATTCTTCTCTGACCCAACAACCAACAATATATTTGTTTAATGCTTTTAGGAAATGATTCCACTATTCACTCTTCCATTCAGTAATCGATTGCTTCACATGGGAAGAGTGGGAACTGTTTAATACATTTGTTAAAGGGAACATGAATATTTTGATGGATTATATGGTCAAAGTTTGATGGAATAGGGTCGCTGGACACCACTCCATTAGTATTTTCATCACACGAGATTCGACTTTACTTTATTTAACCTAATCTTTATTGAAATTTTTTCAGTGGGAATAAGGTACGAAGAAACCAATGGGTGGGGAGGAGGAAGGCAAAGCATATGGTTATGGGGTGTCTCCACAAGGTTATTTAAGTCTGGTATAGGCATAAACATTGCAAAATTGTATCAGAGCAATGAGCCTGACGCCCAAAAACATGCATCTCCCAGATTTTGAGTTAGGACCTAAGGGCAGATTCTCATTTATCCTGTTATATTCATATAGTCATCCACCTTTATTTAATGAAATGGGAATTAATTCAGGAAGCCGCTCTATTTCTATTTTCACAACATAGATATCTGCTGAAATATTTCGCAATAGATTCAGTAGTCGTTACTGTAACTTTGCCCAAAATATTTAACTTTTCACTGCTAAATGTTTTCGGCAATGCATTGCACAGCAATAAAATTGCTGTTCCCCTGTCAGTAAAGGGGTTAATAAAACTATCTATTTTTGAAACCAGTCATTATCACTTCTTTTTTTTTAAAGACCTTGATAATTTACAGTCTGCATTGGGCACCCATCTGTTTATATGTACAACACATTTATTCATTTAGGATTGCCCAAAAAGCCTGCCTGGTGCACGTTATCATCGGGGAGATATGGAAAATGTGCAAATATGGCCAATGCCTTTAAAAACAAGACTTTGAAAACCCATCACTCCATTGTGTTTTCTGCTGACAGCACAGAAGTGTTGAAAATGTTCAGGTGAGCGCAATGCTGTACATTTCCCTAAACCCTTTGCCTGACGGCCTGCAACACTGCAAGCTAAACATGTTCAATGTTACAATCCTCCCTTAGGAAAAAGAGATTGATGCTGTGACTTTAGATGGAGGTGACTTTACACAGCTGGGAGAGATATGGGCTGGTGCGCCGCTGGAGGAGTTTTTTTGGTAGGTATCATACCAAAACTCAGGCACATGCAGCATGTGAAAAGTCAAACTGCTGTTAATGTTTAAAATTCTCTTGATCAACAGTTTATGACGTAAATAGGAATGTGTGGATATAAAAATATTAATAATTGTAGCGCACTCCCCCCCCCCCCCCCTGGGAGAATAGGCGGCTACGGTAGAGTGGTGCTTTTACCGGCGGCCCACAAGGGCCTGAACATCCGGCTGCTGGACCTGGGGTGTACCTAGCCGTCGGGTGACAGCGCCTCCATCCCTGCGGGGTGGGATCCTACAATGTTGGATAACCCGTGCAGGACGCTATATAATACGCACTGGTATGGCAATGTATGACAAGTTTACTGAACACATGTAAATAATATAATAATAGCGATAAGACAGAACCACTCAGGCCTTCGCAGGGCTGCACCCCTTCACACCGCCCCCCCCAACCGCACTGTCCACCCACACCCCGTGGGATTTACCCCAAAGTACGGAGGTGCCCCATGGCACCCTACTACCCTGGTGTCCACGAGTCAACCCATCCCAAAGTGTGAGACAGCAATGCCCCATTAGAACTGAAGGTGTAATTGGTGAACTCGTGCACTTGGTGAGATACCTGCCCGGGTTTCCACCCCCTGTAATGTCACAGTCCGAATATAGAATCCACTGATCCACGACGTTGTGTTCAGGGCGATGAGTCCGCCTCTGTGTTGTGTGGTATCCAGCTGGGGGGGTCCCACACTGAAGAGAGTCTCTGTAGTAGCAGATGGCCTGATCCCAGAATACAGGACGCAACTGCTGCGCAACGTTCTTCTTTGTCCTAGCTGGGGTCTAGGGGGTCTCTGGGCTAGTGCAGGGGCCACTGACACCCTGCACATGCACATACCCTAAACTTCTGGTGTCCCAGCTCCCGACTGGTGTGCTCTCAGCACGTCATGTAACAATATCAGGAGGAGGGGATTGCTGCAGCCCTATTGGCTGATCTGGGCCATCTGATCTAGCAGCTTCAGTGGCTGCTGGTTTGTAGCTCCTGCGGGCCCATGGTATAATGGCCACCTCTGTGTACCTCCCTGTGCATGTGCAAGGTGCACCAAGATGGGTGCTGCAACAGAACACAACTGCACTGCCGCATGCACGTCTGCGAAGGGACCGCCGGGAGCCTCCGGCGACACGGTCCCACTTCACAGTTTCCGCAATCTCCTTACCATTCCCCGCTGTAGTGGATGTACAGGGAACCGGGGACCGGGGAACCAGGAGGGACCACTGCTACACTCTCCCCTGGTGAAAATACCAACGTTCCCTCTTGGGAACAGCGTAACAACATTATAACCACACAGAGTTATATAATAAAAATGAAGTCTGCATATACAATCTCAACACGTTGCAATGACTTTATATGAGATTGTATAACTGGGTAACATGACAAATATCGGAGATAATTTTACTCTCCAACCACTGGTGAGCTCGTAGTGGGGGTGCCCAAATGAATCTATGGCTACCCGGTTAGGAGGGTACCTCATTCTTTGGCTTCTGTGAGCTCTTCTTCTACTCCCTCAGGGGTATGTAGGTTGTCCCGAGGCTCAGCGTCTCCCACTGGGGTTACTAATGTCTCTGTAAACTCTTTGTGGTGCAAAGCAGGGACTCTTCTGGGTCCAGAGGTTGGCTCATTGGAGCCACTGGAGTAGGCATTTGTCGTCTGGGTCTTTACCAGGTAGCTCCCTCGGGAGTGCCCCTTGACTTGAAGTAGCTCTTGAGAGGGCCGCTCCATAGGATCATCTATGGTTTCTTTAATTTTCTCCCATCGTGCGGCTCACAATCAGAGGTGTAGCCGGCTATGCTCTGGTCGTTCCGTCTCTCCCCCACCCTTGGTGGATAGGTAGGAGAGATTTGGGGGCATACCCTTACCCGGTGTAAGGAATCGGGAACACGTCTGTGCGGCGTGTTCCCTCCTACCCTCCCAAAAGTACCGCAGTGCACGCTGGCTACCTCCCCTCTCTGCCCGGGCATGCCGACCACCGCTCCAGTTAGACAGAGAGCGTCCGCATACCCGCTCCTCTTCTACTGACTGCCACGGAGCTTGACTCGCCCCCTCTGACCGTTGCGCCTCCCTAGACGTTGCGCGCGACGCGTGATGTCGTGCAATGATCCCCAGTGCGTGTCAAGCACTGATTGCCCCTTGTCTCCTGTGCACCTATCCCAGTCCTCTTCGGGGCCCCCCCCCCCCGATTCTCGACTCTTACCCCCTCTGCTATTGGGTTTCCTGTTCTTTTTTATATCCTGTTTCTGCACTTACAATGTCAGCATAATCCCTTGTAGCTCGTGCTGTCTGGTCTGTGCTTTGTTCTCGCTCTATCTTTTTCAGTCTTTATGTTCCTCGACCCGGTCCCTGTCTGTGTACCTCCTGTGGATCTGACCTTGCTACCCCTCCACCACACTTCCTCTATACTCCCTGGACTCGGCTATGGATACTGCTATGGCGGCTCTCTCCTCTCCACCATTGGCTTACGAACTCGACTACTCAACATCTCTAACCCAAATCCGGCAAGTACCGCAACTACTCCTTCTCTGCAGTCCAGTCCCGCTACGCGTCATCCCACTTCCGGGCACGCCCGCTGCTTGGGTGTGTTGTATCTCTCCTTCCCACCTCAGTACCGGGGTCTTGTCAGGTTTGCGGGCAGCGCGGGCGTTACACCGCCCTCCTCAATCTTTTAATGCATTAGAACAGGGAGTCCCGGCATTGTGTACTCAACTTCGAACGCTCAGTCTCTCCACGTCGTACCAATTTAGTTTCCTGGGATTCTGAGGTTGCGGAGAAGCAGGCACCTCCAGGACGAATTCTCCCGAGTCCTAGCTTTATGGTCATATCGTCCTTTTATTATGTTGGCGTTTGCTGGCGGGCCATTTCAGCTAGCTGATAAGCCTGTTGCAGCCCTTTCCTGGAGCCTTTGCCATATTTGAATTGCTCATATTGGGTACCACGTCGGTTGAATACAGCAGTCCAACAGCAGCCGGCTTCTCATCTGACCATTGAGGAATAAGTGAGAATCCGCATGGACTTGTGCGGTACAATTTATGCATTCACCAATGTTTCCACAATTGCTTGCTCCCTCACTTTTCTGAGCGCTTTTCAGGGTACCCAAGCATATAGGGAGAGTCCTTTAATCGCTCTCCGGCAGAGTGGTCTCCTCCGGGTGGTACGGGGTTAGTTCGGACATAGCAAACAGCATAAAAATGCAAAAAATGCACAAAGAACTTGCACTGCCCAAGGAGACAGGTGATAAAAAATTAAAAAGATACTTATTTGTCTATCTACATTAAAAAGAGGAGGCGATGCTTGGGAACCGTTCTCGAAGGGGGTGGGTATCACTTATCTGATGGTTGTGTTGGGCATTTTGGCTGCATCCACATCCATCACGGCTCGTCGAGAAGGGACTCCTCTTTGGACATCCAGCTTGACCATGCGGTGGAAAGAATTGAGCCCAAAGTTCATAGGTCGCCTATGCGGGGAGGGGGTACCCAGGCCAATAATAAAGGTATTATGCCTGGCTGGGTGCCCCTGAACCATATGTGAATTGCAGTTTCGCTCTGCAACCCATTATGGCATGTTGTACGGTATTGTAATAAAGATGTATTGTGTGTTTTAACTTTCCAGGGGTTCAACCACGGAGATTCGCCGGGCGTGAGTTCCAGGGATATTTTTACAGTAAAGTGTTGTCAGGGTGTGTTTGGTAGAAGGGTGCCAACTTGCTGTTTACCCCAAAACATGTACTCAGGAATTCTACCAGATTTCTGGGGACACGGAGACACAGACCACCAGACAAAATCCCTCCTATGAAGCAGTTTTCATCTCATTGCCAGATTTCCCTGCTTCATCACAGACCAGAACAGCACGACCGGCAGGGGAAATCAACATTCAGGGGTTCCCCCGGTATTCTGCCAAACACCCCAGACTCAGTGTAGGGGTGTCAGTGTCTTTCCCCATCAGGGTATAAGGTGGCAGAATAAAATGTTTTTAAACTCCGCTTGAGTAATACAGCGGCTGTTTGCCTAACTTTTTGCTAGAAGCTCCAAGCGCCGCTGAAACATGCGCTGCCCGTGTTCAGAGAAACATGATAGCACCCATAGCAATAATTTTTAATAAGTTTTGTATAACATTTATTTATGAAGGTCTCCCTCAAATAGTGTATCAACCTAATAGGCAACATTTGGGCTTTTATTCAGACACACCCGGGACCGTAATCACTTCATTTATTGTAGCCCCCCCACCTTAGTATGCGTCTAGTGACTCACTAAAGCAGATAAATTTGCAAGCTCTCTCCGGAACCTTCTAAGACTCCTCGCTGGCTTTGTGTCCCTGATGTCTGTAAAAGACCGGAGTTGAAAGGGCTCAGTGTCCCAATGTGTTAGTTGGGAGGGGAATACAGAAGTCCACCCTCCTAGTTAAAGTCTGGGTAGGTTAGCAACGGTGGCTAGCCCAGACTTAGTGTCACCAGGGAGAGGGGCTGTGTCTCATATGCTAAGGAGTCAGAGGTGCTAAGTTGGCTCATTCCTCTTAGCAAGAATGAGAACCCCCTCTGCCAGATCCAAAGTATGGCAACTTCAGATAGGTTGGAAAACTTATTCCCACGGAGAGATTTGGCTGCCCTATTAGAGATAGAGATTTAAACTCTATAAGACGCTGCATCCCCTCGTGATCAATTCCTGTAAGATTTCATCAAGCTTCGTAAGAACTCCAAGATTCGTAAGCTACAAGGATTCTAAGTGCCATTACAATCTGTACCGGAACCAAAGAAGCAGCTCTTTCTGATACACAGCAGTTTGGCAGGTAGCGCTGCTGACCGCGTACCATTTCAGCCATTTTGCGAGCAACTCCCGCTCCTGGGAAATTGCTCGTAGAGACTCTGGTTTTTCAAGATTTCCATTTTGGGAACATTTTATTTTTGTTTGGCCCCATCCCAGTAAGTGTATTTTGAGTTTAATTAAAACATTGTGTAACTTGTGTGGTGTCCAATTCGTAAATAAATACATTTATTTTATCTCCTTGCTTTGCTCATTAATATGATCATATATAGCTAGAAAAAGAGTGGCCCACTGAATGCCCCAAACTCGATGTGAAATGCAGAGTAGATAGTGCAACTACCCCCTTTTATTGGATATTAAAATTAATTTATAAGGGGTTCAGGTGTATAGATCCCATGACTTGTCCCCAGAAATAAACCACTACTTTTAAAGCTCTAAGTTCGATGTGCTATAGCGGAATCGGTGGACTATATCAACCCCCTCCAAATCCCACCGTAGTAGTGTGGAGGTTGACTGTCCTCTAGCATAATATGAAATACACATGTAACCTCATTGAGTAACTACAGTGGTGCAGAAGCTCTTATTGTTTTAACTAAAAAATAAGGTTTAGTTCAATAAAAAGTAAATGAACAGTAGGTAGTGACGTAGCGCGACCTCACGTGGCACTTACCTTCAGAATCCAAGGAGAGGTTGAGTGACGGCCCCCCCCCCCCCCCTTGGACCCTGACCGCGCTAACTACAATAAGCTATAACGGCCATTAACTTGGCAAGCTTGTGGGAACACATCGCAATTATAATCTTCATGCTGACTGTCTCTCCTCCCCTCCTTGCTGTTTCTCCTCCCCTCGCTGTTTCTCTTCCCCTGGCTGTCTCTCTTCCCCTCCTTGCTGTTTCTCCTCCCCTCGCTGTTTCTCTTCCCCTTGCTGTCTCTCCTCCCCTCCTTGCTGTTTCTCCTCCCCTTGCTGTCTCTCTTCCCCTCCTTGCTGTTCCTCCTCCCTTCCTTGCTGTCTCTCCTCCCCTCCTTGCTGTCTCTCTTCCCCTCCTTGCTGTTTCTCCTCCCCTTGCTGTTTCTCCTCCCCTCGCTGTTTCTCTTTCCCTTGCTGTCTCTCCTCCCCTCCTTGCTGTTTCTCCTCCCCTCGCTGTTTCATTATATATATATATATATATATATTATATATATATAATATCTACTTATATTCATATATCTCACATCATATGTATACATATATATATACAAAACAACACAACGCACCACATACATATATATATAAATTCATACATACATACACACAACATACATACACATATATATATATACATACACACTACATACATACACATATATATATATATACATACACACTACATACATATACATATATATATATATATACATACACACTACATACATATACATATATATATTAGGTATTCTTCCGTACCAAGGTTCAGCTGTTACAGAGTTGCTAAGCAACAACACAGACAAACATTCGGAAATATAAAACGGCTAAGGATGTCTGCAACAAGAATTTCTCCTCAAGGAGAGATAGCTAGGGGGGGAGGAGACAGAGAGAAAATAAGGATGCGGGGGAGAAACAGCAAGGGGGTGAAGAGAACAGCAAGAGGGGGAGAGAAAGCAGGAGGGAAGGAAAACAGCGGGGGAGGAGAAACAAGCGAGGGGAAGAGAAACAGCAAGAGGGGAGGAAAAACACAAGGAGGGGAAGAGAGACAGCAAGGAGGGGAGGAGAAACAGCAAGGAGGGGAAGAGAGACAGCAAGGAGGGAGAGGACAGCAGCAAGGGGGAAGAGAAACAGCAAGGAGGGAAGAGAGACAGCAAGGAGGGGAGGAAACAGCAAGGAGGGAAGAGAACAGCGAGGGGAAAGAACAGCGAGGGGAGAAGAGACAGCAAGGAGGGGAGGAGAGACAGCAAGTGAAGAGAAACAGCGAGGGGAGGAGAAACAGCAGGAGGGGAAGAGAGACAGCAAGGAGGGAAGAGAAACAGCAAGGAGGGGAAGAGAGACAGCGAGGGGAAGAGAAACAGCGAGGGGAGAAGAGACAGCAAGGAGGGGAGGAGAGACAGCAAGTGGAAGAGAAACAGCGAGGGGAGGAGAAACAGCAAGGGGAGGAGAAACAGCAAGGAGGGGAAGAGAGACAGCGAGGGGAATAGAAACAGCGAGGGGAGGAGAAACAGCAAGGAGGGGAGGAGAGACAGCAAGGGAAAGAGAAACACGCGAGGGGAGGAGAAAAACAGCAAGGGGAGAGAGAAACGCAAGGAGGGGAAGAGAGACAGCAAGGAGAGGAGGAGACAGACAGCAAGGAGGGGAGGAGGAACAGCAAGGAGGGGAAAGAGACAGCAAGGGGAGAGAAACAGCAAGGAGGGGAGGAGAGACAGCAAGGGGAAGAGAAACAGCACGGGGAGGAGAAACAGCAAGGAGGGGAAGAGAGACAGCCAGGGGAAGAGAAACAGCGAGGGAGGAGAAAACAGCAAGGAGGGGAGGAGAAGACAGCGAGGAGGGGAGGAGAGACAGTAAGGAGGGGAAGAGAGACAGCAAGGAGGGGAGGGAACAGCAAGAGGGGAGGAGAGACAGCAAGGAGGGGAGGAGAAACAGCAAGAGAGAGGAGGAGACAGTTGGATGACAAGGAGAAGGGAATGGAGTGCAGAGTCCCATGAGGCAGGAGGGAGTGCAAAGAGAGGGAATGAGACAGCAAGGTGAGTACGAGGAGGAAACAGAAACAAGAGAGGTAGTGTTGTGTGTACAGAGAGGAGCAGACACAGTAAGGCAGGGAATGCAAAGAGAGGGAGGAGAGAGTGCAAAGAGTAGCAGGGCATGATGGAGGAGAGCGTAAGTGGGGAAGAACGGACAAGAGACAGTAATGCATTAAAGGGAGGGTGAAAATAAATAGTAATGTTAATTAACAAGCTTTAAGATGTGCTAGATCGATACATACAGTATGTTACGTGGGGTCAGAGTTTAGTTAGACATTGTCTCAAGGAGTTAGAGAAAGGTTACAATTAACATTATCTACATGATATATAAGATGGGAAGAAGTAAACAGAATCACCATCTTTCAGAATGAGACACACTGCAGCAGACAGCACAACCACAAATAACACAAACATTGACAGTCACCCACGCAGGACTGCACTAATAACTTTTCAGACTATCACCAAATCAAGCAGAGTCCTCAGTATTATCAAAGGGTCTCATATTCTGCCCTACCAACCTATTGACCAGATTGAGCTGTGAAGTGACCTGGAAGAGTTCTTCAGAAGATGCGTCTTAAGAAGTTCTTCTATGACAGACACGACCAAGATCGTGCCAACACTGCAGAAGAGAGCCAGTTGCACATGAGCAGGGAGAAGCAAAAATCCAACTGGATCCCACAAACTGACCATTACACCGAAAGCTTTAGACACAGAGCCAAATCCACCATCCTGGGCAAATTAAGGAAACAAACGTATAATCTGGCACTGATTGCGGGAGAGCCATAGAATCGCTAAAGGCCAACCACAGCATAACAAACCTGCGATAAAGGAGGAGCAGTGGTCATAATGAACACACAGACTACCTGCGGGACGCGCACAGACAACTCTCTTATGCAGTATTACCAAACTGCAGGAGGATCCAACAAAAAAATACATGAGAGAACTCAACAGGATCATTAAAACAACATCAAAATCCACACAAGAATACATTCTGACCTGATACCAGCTAACCCAAAACCTGGCATATTCCACATGCCCCTAAAATTCACACAAAGAAGGTAACCCTGGGCGCCCTGTTATCTCTGGATTTGGCACATTGACTGAGAATATTTTCTGGCTGGGTGGAAGGCATTCTAAAACCACTTGTCAGGAACACACCCAGCTATATGCAGGACACCACCGACCTGCTTAACAAACTGAATGCCATTGGCCCCCTCCCAACAGGAACACTACTAGCACCATGGATGTAGAATCACTTTACCTAACATCCCCACAAAGATGGGATTTCAGCCTGGCATATTTTCTTCTGGGACCGCCGAGCCACTCACGACACAGTGACTAATGCATCGAATTTGCTGACCCATAACTACTCACATTTGGAAATGACATACGTCCAGACACCGGGACCACTATGGGCCACTCAGATGGCGCCACAGTATGCCAAGCTGTTTCTGCGCAAAACTGGAAAGTGACTTTTTTTTTCCACCTGTCACTTGAAACCCCTTACATACTTCGGTACATTTATGACATTCTCCAGATTGGACCTCTGGTGAACAGGACCTCCTACAGTTACATGATAACTTCAATACGTTCCTCCCGACCATCAACCTCAAATACTCACCCATTCCCCGGACAAAGTATATTTCCTAGACAGCACATTACTATAAAGAACAACCAACTACAGACTTCTGTATACCGCAAACCTACAGATAGAGCCAGCTTTTGAGGGACAACAGCTTCCACACCGACACAACACAAGCATGCAACCATCTACAGTCAAGCCATACGATACAACCAGATATGCGCAGACACAGCAGACAGAGGCAAGCGGATTACAGCCTTGAGATCGATTTCATAAACCGTGCATATAACCACAGAATTGGTTACACTCAAGAGATGACCCCAGAGATCAATCCATCTCATATGCTTCACAGTCCATTAATTGGCAACCAATCACATAGAGATCAGGATGCAAAAAAACTGGTCAGGAAGAGACGCGAGATCTAGGAAGAAGCGGGGGGGGCCAGAGGAGCCATGAAAAGAAAGAAATATTCTTAGATGTTGCAATAATAATGTGGTTAACATTTCAGATAAAATTTTGACACCAGCCCAATTACCCATCCTGAATAAGGGGCTACACATTTTGCACCATCTGATAATTTCAACTGTTAACACTGTTATCGATCTCCAATGTTTTGTTCATAAACTCTGTTTTAAAATTTTTTTGCGGTGAGTCTGGTGTGGGTCTGTCTACCTAGCCTCTTCGGCAACCTATTGGTGCCGATGGGGGTGTGGTTATGACCCACACCACACTCCCCTTACATTCAAAGAATATTGTACCATTTCAGACATGGAAAGTTTTATTGTCTAAACACGATTTATGTCATGATGAAGATCCCACGCTTAACTTCTTTGTCTCTAGACACACTGACTTGCAAAAAAAATCGACCTTTTTTCCCTATACATCTAGGGTCACTACATTACAACTTTTGAACGTCTATTGGAAAAGACCTTAGAAAGTTGGCTGAGGTTTGTACTTACAGCTCTCTCCTCCCTGGCAATCTTAACAAAAGAAGAGAAAGTAGACACTTTTGAATCTTCAAATGTATCATATACTAGTAATAAAAAATGCAGATAAAGGGGGTGCAGTTGTGGTACAATCCTCGGCCAACTACAAACAGGAAGCCCTCAGACAATTCGGGGATTGTACTCCTTATAGGAAACTTGATAGGGATCCTACCAATAGTTTTCTTTTGGAGTTAAGAGCATTGCTTGACTTGGGCAAATCCTGTGTGTCCTCAATAATAGGAATTTGATTTTTTTCTTGTACACCTCCTATTGTCCCCATCTTTTACCATCTCCCAAAGATCCATAAGTCACTTACCTGCCCTCCTGGCAGGCCTATAGTGGCTAGCATTGGATCTTTGGGAGATGGTGTTCTCCCGTTATATTGACAATTTCTTCAGCCGCTGGTTCAAGCTTTTCCCTCCTTTCTAAAAGCACCAATCAACTATTGCTTGATTTAAAGGATTTCAAATGGGAGACATCGTATTGTTTGGTGACTATGGACGTTTAGTCACTTTATAGCATTATTCAACATCAGCAAGGGATTGCTGCAGTACAGCATTTTCTCCAATTATCTGATTTATCCACTTCACTGAGCACATTTTATTGGAAGCTATTTCTTTTTTGTTAACACACAATTATTTCACTTTCGATTCACAGTTTTATTTACAGCTGAAGGCACTGCTATTGGTACTTCATTTGCACCTTCTTACGCAATCTTTTTTGGGTTTTTGGGAATCTATTTTTATTTTTGGTGATCACAATTCATTTAGGGAGCACATTAAATTCTACAGGCGTTATATTGATGATTTGTTTTTTATTTGGGATGGTGATTTTTCTTTATTCAGTCTTTTTTTAACACTTGAAACACTAATGACTAAACCTCACGTTCACTTATGAGATTAATTATCAACATATTTGTTACTTGGATATCATGCTGTACATTGATATTAACAAAACCATTCAGACTGACATATACACGAGCCAACTCTCACAATGCTTTTCTTATGTATGATAGTGATCATTCTTGGCCCCTGAAAAAGGGCATCATCAAAGGTCAATTTTTGAGACTAAAAAGACTGTTCAACACAGAATCTTTTGAAATACAATATGGATCTAGCACATCGGTTTTTGATGAGGGGATACAGTCAATCCACACATTACAGAAGCCCTTGGTGGGGTTAGATCATTAAATCGGGGAGATCTTCTTTCTCGTGATGGTACCCTCACGCCATAAGGGAATTTGAATGTACCTTTTTTCATTACACACCAATCTAGTACAAGCAGATCATATTAGGACATTATTCACAAACACTGGGACACACTCAAATTGGATAGGGATTAGCTAGTATTGTACAAGAGGGACCTAAAGGGTCTTTGAAAAGCGAAATCTTTGGCTGGTTTCTGTCACCCAGTCTATTTGACTCGCGCTATCAAAGACCCATTCTAACATACCTAAAGGTTTCTTCAAGTGTGCCATTGCAGGGTCTGCCAACTGCCATTCCTATTAATAGCATTGATACTGTTGACCCCAAGAGGAATATTAAGCTTAATACCTTTATTAATGTAATTCTACATAAATTGTATATATTTTGAATTGTGGCTGTGAAGACATTAACATTGGTCGTACGATTAGATGTCTAAAAACTAGAATCATGGAGAACATGTAGGGCCATTAAAAAACATACTGCTCTACACCCAGTTTCCAGACATTTTTCGCAGTGCCCTATGGGTGGATCCAGAACTTCTCTTTTTCGGCTGTTGAGCATGTTTCACCCCCCATTCGGGGGGGGGAGATAGATTAAACATGCTCACAGATGTGAGATGTTCTGATTTACAGTATGGATTCATTGTCTCCTACTGGAATTAATCAAGATTGGGACCTCATTCATTTTTGTAATATGTTGATTTACATTTTGTTATTTTTCTGATTATTTATTATCTTATTTTGTTGATTTCATTTTACTGTGCTTCTAATTTTCTGAATTTTGTGGATTTCTTTGAATTTTTTGAATTTTTTTCAATTTCTGTTTGATCTTCTATCATTATACGTTGTCTCTTACATTTTTTTTAATATTTATTTATATATTTTTAAAATATTATAATATTCACAACTGCAATAATATGATTTTTGTTTTTAATCTATTATTATACTTATATACATATTTAAATATATCTTCCCTACTCTGTTTGATATTATTTTCGTTTACAGATTCTTAAAGCACTTTTATTATATACACATGTGTATGGTGGGATATAATGTTATCTTGTTTATATACACATGTTTATGTTAATGCACATATATATATATTTCAATTAATTCGTTATTATATATATTGCAGTCGTTTATTATCATACTGTTGTTTAGTTCATACCTTTTTGTTTATATACTTAGAGTAGTCACCATGGTTACCATAAGTTCCGTTTTCTTTCTTTTTATATTTTAATATATTTTTGTGTTGAGCTTTTCTATTTATTCTTATGATTATTTTCGTTGTTTCTTGTTTAACCTTTACGATTGCGTTGTTATTATTTTTTAGGTCTTTTATATTATTTCTTTTTGTATCTTTTATGCTGTTGTCTTCCTTATTTTGCGTCCCAGTGTGGAGTATTTTTACCCTTGGAGCTTCCGTAGCCCAACCATCTTAGTCCCATACCATCTGACGTCACAGTGGTTTTGGCGCGAAGATACTTCCGCATTCGGCTGCTATTTAAGGTAAGCATATTTTAACGGAGGATACCCTTTGATAAAGCGCCACTAAGGCGTGAAACGTGTTAGGATACCTTTTTTCTTTTTGTCCCCTTTAGCTTAGGCTATTATGCACCTTATTAAAGCATTTTTATATTTTCTCTACGTTTGCCTCCAGCCCTTTATTTTGCAGTGCGCAACCTTTTTTCTCCGTTTTTGAATAACCACAGATTGTAGACCAAAAAATCCACAAGCCACCAGAATACCAAGAGTGATCTCCTTGAATCAGACAGAAAAGAACAAGCGACAGAGTACCTTGGTGGTCAGATTATACCCACACATGAAGCCATTGCAAGATAGCCAGGGAACTACAACCCTCCTCCGAAGATACAAGACTGCAACAGGTCTTCCCTTATTATCATACAGACAACACCCATAATCTCAAGAAAATGATGGTAAGGAGTAAAGTATTCAACAGTACAACTGAATGCGGGTCAAGACCGTGCAGGACACCAGGCAAAACCTGCGCAAGCTCTACACAGCGGACACAATAAAATACCACACAGGACTCGGGAATACAAAATCAGAGGAGGTTCACCTGTTCCTGCAGCATTGTCGTGTACCTCATCATGTGCATGAAATGCCCAGGGGGCTTCAACTAATAGGTGAGGCGGGACAGGGCTAACAATAGAATGA
>WSYH01011892.1:480-19885 GCA_036426205.1 Ascaphus truei | reverse complement strand
CAAATAATGGTGTAGCCGATAAAAAAAGTGTGTTTCTATCTAAAAATTGATGTGTTGGTCTCACTCACAGATTTCTTCCAGATAAAAATGGCGTATCAGAGATTCACCTCTCTCTGATGGGAGCGCTAGGATGGACCCTCTGGAGTATGTCTTTAGAACCACTTCTAATCCAATGTTTCCTCCCAAAAGACAGAAAGAATTTGCAATGTGTGGTATGATAATCAAGATGTGTATTTCACAATAACAGATATAATTGTTTCACTCACATTTTAACATATGCAAAGTTCATGGGAGAGAACTGTTGATCATTGCAAATCTGACGGTCTGCCTGCTACCTCCTCTGCATCCGCATACGTCAACTCCTGTGACGGCTCGAGTCGGGGCGGAAGTAGCCTCTCTGGTCACTCGGCTGCCAGTTTGCGATCTCTAGTCCTCCCGAGCGAATTAGGAACTGCAGATTCAACGCGATTTGCTAGGCTTCATCAGGAATCATGTCGCATATCCTCTAGTCTGGCTATTTATAGCCAATATTGTACACTTATTAATTAATAAATCTATTGCCAAATGCAGATATTTCTCATGTTTCAAATCTATTTACAAACTATGCCGTTCAACACATAACGGCTAGTCAAAAGCAGGGGAAGGGGGGGAGCAACATAAGGCAACATCAGTGATACAATAAAAATAATGCACATGTCAGTAAAACCACAAAGTCTGCTCTAATCAGCATATATCAATTCTACATCTATTATACTGAATAAACATATCATTCCCATATCACAACAATGAATAAACACAGCATTAACTTTAATACACAAATGATTAAATAAAATAACCAAATAAAATGACTCGATGCAGCTCTAAAAGTGAAAAGGGGAAACATATTAATTAACATTAAAAGAACGATTCTTGTGCTAAAATAAATTAAAATAATAATCTCATGAAAAAGGGT
This sequence comes from Ascaphus truei, assembly GCA_036426205.1. NCBI lineage: Eukaryota > Metazoa > Chordata > Amphibia > Anura > Ascaphidae > Ascaphus > Ascaphus truei. The sequence goes on along the minus strand of WSYH01011892.1, from coordinate 18,933 downwards.
TATTTTGTTAAACCCTTTGGCCAAACCATTTATAAGCCTGCACGCCACGACAAGTCATAACTGTATGCAGGTACCTACACTAAATATATGTAATAGTTGTCCCATGGACTGGTGAAAAATGTGTGAAAGCCCTGAAGGAGTTAAATAAACATAAGCTTATGTGAGTAGTGCAATTAAAATCTGACTGAAGCCAGTATCATAGTTACCTTACTGAGAGGCAAACTGTGGGTGCACAAATTCCCTTGTGAATATAATAAAACTTACACAGATTTCTCTCTGTCAGCCTTATACATTCTCCTACTCTTCAATAGAGGGTGATGTCCAGACTGACACTGAGGTGTATTATACCTGCACTAATAAGAAAATTGGTAGGGGCTCAGTAACTGCTATGTAAAGCAGATGAGCCAATAAACCTACCCCTATGTCGTTTCAGAGATACTATAATTATAATGCCCTTAGGGAGTATGCAGCAAGGAAAAGGATTGCCTAATATTTGTGAGAAACTGTACATAACACCGCGCTCCCCCTGTAGAATTTTGCTGCTGGTAAAAAGATAGGCCTTACATATAGGAAAACAAAAAGGAACAAGGCAAGGCTGGCACTGGGGATTCAGCACTTCAGCACAGGAACCAGGAACCAGACCTCTGCCTGGGGTGAATGCAGCCTACACCTTGAGAAAGGCAGTACTAATGCCGAAATGTGGAATTCCTCCAATGCCAGAGCAGAGAGACAGAGCTGCAGTGATTGCAAGCACAGATGATAGTGCTTGCAAATCCAAGGGAAGGTGTGTCTGAGCTCACCAACTCTGCAAAAGTGATCTCCAGCCAAAACCAGGAACGGATTCCTTACACTAGGGTTTCAAAAGAGGATGGGCTGGGGGGGCAATTTAGCAGCGTAAATTGTAAAGTGGCTGTAATATAAAATAACACCCCTCCTCCACTCTTTGACCTATTTTGCCTTGAAATGGAGTATCCCTGAATGGCGATATTTGCATCCAGAGTTTTAGCGGTTAGCCATATTTCTGTGAGAATGATGGCTTTGAGTTTACGCATAAGGCTCCATGCCCTTAATTCATTCACTTTGGGCAGCAGGCTCCAGATATTTATATGGGTGACAGATGGACCTTTTTGGAAATTGAATGGGGTATTGTCAGTTGTATGAGACAGAGTTGAAAAGGGAGGGCCTGGGGTAAGTTCAATATCCCCTTCTAAAGAGAGTAACAGTATAAATATAAATTTGAGTATTTGTTTGCAAGGTGTAAATTTGTGATGTTTGCCATTAGAGTGAGCGGTGGTTGCTGTGCAGGATTTCAGAGTTCTCCACCAACATTCAGTAGATAGTTCAAGGCTTTTGAGTAATCAAGTTGTATGATGATATTGCGTGTGGGCCAGGAGGGAGGAGTTTGTAATGGATAGAGAGAGTAATATTTCCATGAGGCCACAAGAAAGAACAGAGTTGAGATAAGTAGCATGTTAATTATCACAGAGGTAGCTAATGTTGCATGAAGTGAGCCAAGTGAGTGTGTGCAGAGTAAACAGCAGAGGCGTGCCATTTCCTAGCCAAAATGTTTTGCTGCATTTGCAATGCTAGGGTCTTTTCAGTGTTTGCAGAGGGATTTGGGGGTGGATAGGAGAGGCAATTGAGTGCAGTTAAGTGTTGGGAGAGGCTGCAGTAAATAAAGTGTACAGGGGGGGGGGGTAAAAGTGCAAGCTAACAAGCAGGCATTAGTGTGGTCAGATAACCTCACCGTGTGTTGCCTTGTGTATTAGAGTTTGCAGAAAGATGCAGTCCCCAGTCAACCTCTAGTCAAACTGTAGTCTAACTATATTTTCACTTAAACATAGTCACTTAAGATGCAGCATTTAAAATTGCAAATGCCAACCCTACGATTCACCTTCTACCTATTGGACCTCCAATAAGGAATTAGCAATTGGAGTACCAGTCGCTTAAAAAAAAAATTAAAGGTTATTTTTTATACTGTATACTTTATTATTTATCATTATTGAGGTGTTCGCCATTTCTCTTTTGTGCTTGCATTAACATTTGACTTCAGTTGGGTGCGTCAGAAACTTCTTGGACTTGGCTATAAAAATGCTTCTTGGTCTTTCTGGCAAATGTTGATGAGTCTCTGTCATTTCAGGAGATCCAGAAGTGGCATCATGAGTTGCTGTGTTTGCAAAGTTCAGTTGACTCAGGATTTCAGGTCCTTCTTCTGGTGTGTGAAGTATTATACTATTATACTAGTATTGCCTTCTAGGTTGAAGGATAGTTGAAAAGATTAGCCTCATCTGTATGGGATATCTTGCTTTCGCAAGACACTTGTTCTTGGAATCAGTCTCCCTCTTTTGAAGTGTTTGAATAGACAAGTCAGTTTAAAGACCAAATGCAAAATATTGGAATTTTAAATTGTCTTTGTTTCTTGACATTATCAAAACCCTGACGTTTGTTTGGAAGGATTGAAATCTGATAATATCAATCAAGGGTAAGTGTTACTTTTTTCTGTATTTGGGTGTTTTTAGCTTTGATTGCCCCAGATTTTCCCTCTGTTATTATAGGGTTTAATGCAATGTTGGTGTCACTGCCAAACTCCCCTCTGTGTCACCTACCCAAAATCATTGTGGTGAAGCTGGCTCACTAGACAACATTTTGAGCATTACCTTTCACTTGGTCACTGATTTCAGTCTCCTGTGATTCCACTCACGTATCTGCATTCAATAGGTTTGCATCCCAGCTTTAATTGGGTGTTTGTTTCATCCACTCCCCACCCCCTCAGCAGTACCCACACCACAGGCCCCTATTTAGCAGCTCTGCCAACTGTCTCCTGGCCAGGCACAATCCAGTGGGAAGACAAGGTGGGGACCCTCTCGCTATGGAGGTGGCACTCACCACATGGTTATGGTGGCCATCTTGAGTTTCAGCAGGAGGGGCGAGTGCGCAAGAGGTAGGAATCACCCCAATGTGCTGCCCTGGTGCAGTTTAACTAATATTTGCCTCAACTCCTCTGTTCCAACAGTTGTCCTCAGGCCTATATCAATCCAGTAGAGACCACCAGATGGGGACCCAAGTGCTCTTGAGCAGGCCCTCTCAACGTGTGAGTCCGATGGCCATTTTAGTGTGCTCCGCTCAACATCCATGCTACTCCCCCTTCATCGCCCCATAAATTGGCATTTTTTTTTGTTGTAAACTTGTTCTTTATTTGCATTTTTTGTTAAGACAAATGGGGATTGGGGTACAGAACATAAAAAGGGGAGGATGTTACTTTTTAATTACATTGCTTTGTATCAGGCATATAACATCTTTTAGTGGGGAGACAATAATGACAGCACTGTTGGGACAGCGTACAAAGTAACTAGTACAATAATTAACTTAAAAAGACTGGGAGAGGGAAAAGGAAAAGACAAAACAAGGGTGTCATCACTTTAGCAACAGTTTTCCACCTGTCGGTGTACCATAACAGTAATGCTAACAGATCAGTAAATAGGCACACGTACCTTTGTGGAATATTGAGTACCGAATACCCTCCAGGCCCTCCTCTTTGTTTTAGACCAATACGAAACATATCTCACCAAGGTTTCCTCAGGTGATATGTGGTTTTTTTTTTCTTACACCCCTCTCCCCCCATCTTTAACTCATGTGTTTTTAGGGCACTTCCATTATGTGTTTTTCAGATTTGGAGAGTTCCCCTAGCAATATATCTATGTCCTATATAAGTTCTCCACGGTTCCCAGACTTCTAGGTATTTCTGTACTGTGTCATTTTGTATCCCCGTCAGTTTTTCCATAAGACAGATCCCCCATAATCTCGCTTTTACAGCGTGTATGGCCGGCTGTTGTTCCTGATTCTAGACTTTGGCTATTTCGCATCTCACCGCTGTATATATGTGTGTCAGTAGTTTGTCGTCTGTTTTTTTCCATGTTTTCAATTGGCCTGCATAGCAGTACCTTCCAGGGATCTAGGGGGAAGGTATACCCAAAAATTGTCTGTGCCATATCATGTGTGGCCCTCCATAGCTTTGTAACTTTCGGGCACGTTCACCACATATGTATAAACGATCCCTGCTGGCCACACCCTCTTGTACACAGTGGCATTTTAATTGATTTTGGATATATTGCGATTTATCAACATTTTGTACATTTTCTGTTGTATTTATGCAATCCCTTTTATCATGTACCCCCTAATTACTTAGTATTCCTTCAAGTAGCCCTTGCACACAGACTGTAGCATAATTTTAGGAAATGACCACTTTAAGTACTAATATATTGTATGAGAGTGTGGAAAAGTTATCTCCTAGTCTGTGTTCTGTGGATAAATGCTCAAGGCATGTGCGATATCATACTGATTAAGGTGCCAAATAGCCTCTAATCACATTAAAATGGAATGTGACTACAGCTCACAAAAATGGGGACATTACTGACACCTTTTCTCTTTCTCAATAATAGCAAAATCTATCTGTAATGTGACTGTCTATTCATATTTCAGCCACATTGAGAAGACTTGTGCTTGACAGATCTCATTACAATATGGATCAGCCTGTCTGAAATTACCAGAGTCTTCAATTCAAATGCTGTAGTGCATAATGCCAAAAGTACACAGTTAAACAGAAAACACAGTAAGTTGTTGGCTCTTATCTTTTTGGAATATTGAAAAAAAAATACTTTATTTTGTACTGCCAATATATGTTGTATTCTCCATTGAAGAATATCATGAGCACAACTAATTGATAACCCATAAAACTCACAATATTGCTACTAAACTTAATCAGTATGTAAGTTACCAACATGAAAATTGCAAAATACAGTAATGTTAGGAGACTTTCCTTAGTGTTGATTTGAATTGATATTGGTCTGAATTTTACTTTAACCCGCAAGGCATAGCATACAGAAATGTTAAAATATTATACATTAAACAAATTTTTCTTTAAAATCAGTGTCTTTAATACAGTACTGTACAGTACATTGCTCTGCAGTGCAGCAGGAGTTTGAAATGTTAAACAATTTTTTTCACAACGCATTGATATTATGTGAATTTATTCAGCACCCTTTCAAACAAAAGAAACCCTATACAAGTACAGCTGCATCGGCCGTATTTATAAAATGAAATTGCGGTATATACCCCGTGATCCTAACTAATGTTTTCGAGCAGACTAACTAAATGCATCGGAGTAACACCGCAGGGTCCCTGCTGTGTGAATGCTACCGTAGTCTGCCTGCCTGTAATAGACGCACAGTAAGAGGCTGAATCAGTCACTCTAACTGCGCGCCTCTCACAGGGGATCACGGGGGTTTTATTAACATTCTAACATTACACTAATGTAGCTCCGGAGCTGAACCGCATTGATTTCTGGTTCGAGGACCCCCTACTTCCAGAGTTACAGGCCCCGTTATGGGTGCCGGTATCCCCATGTTAAAATCCTGTGGGTCACGTGACCATGGGATCTAAACAAAGAAGAGGAATACCGGCACCCCATAATGGGGCCCGTATCTCGGGAAGTAGGGGGCCCCCGAGGCTGAAATCAACGTTGTTCAGCTCAGAAGACCCCCTGCTCCCTCACACTATTATCAAACACCCCCCTCCAAATAAAAAAATCATTACCTAAGTGGGTAACTGCTAAGGTAATGAAGCTGCTTACATTTTATTTTTATTCCTAGTGTGCATGAGCAGGGGGTCTCCGGGGATGAACAAAGTTGATTTCAGCCTCGGGGACCCCTACTTCTCAAGTTACAGGCATTGTTATGGGGTGCCGGTATCCCCGCCATGTTAAAATCCACGTGGGACGTACTGTAAACAATGCAGAGGCATACCGGCACCCCATACCGGGGCCTGTATCTTGGGAAGTAGGGGGTCCCCGAGGCTGAAGTAAACTTTGTTCAGCTCAGGAGACCCACTGCTCACACATACAATATATAAAAATAAAAATGTTCCACCAAATTCCACAATCTGATTGGCTGAAATACCATCTGACTCCCGACCATCTTGGATTTAGTGGTCATATTAAAGGCAAATGAAGCACGCCCATTTTGATTGGCTGGCATCATTCCCTTTAAGTGACGTAATTAAAAAATAAATTAAGTCGGCACATGGTTTTAACAGCCAATCAGATGGCTGTTAAACCAGTTCCAGCCCTATTTAAGGCCGTGACGCCTCATTTGAGCCCAAGAAGCCGACGAGACAACATCGGTTGGGATCTACCATGGGGAATTTTGGATTACAATAAGAGGATAAAAGATTAAGAAGAACAAGAAATGGTGACAGATGAAAATAGAAGGTGATTAAAGAAAGAAGAAAGAAGATTTGGGTAGCTGAGAAGGATTTTCATGGCGGATGGCATCGGATGCTGTTTGAGGCCTTCCAAACCTCTGACGCTTGATAAGAAACAATTGTTGAACATACTCCATATTGTGCAGCTGGCGAAGTAAGCTGGATGCCAGCTGAAACCACTGTGAGAAGAGTCTGCTTACAGGTATCTCTGCAGGTTTTGGAGACGGAACGTGTGCACCTGGCAGCGCACACACAACACCCTGTCCACCCTCTCCCAGAGGCAGGCAAGCAACACCTGCAGAGACCCAATGTTTTCCCATTCTGGATCTTGGTGATGAACACAGGGGTCGACAGTGCGATAAGATGGTGCCACTGCTGAGGGAAAGAATTTTCACAAGACCTTACCACGATCCCAGACAATCGATGGCACGTTCCTCTAACTCAGTCCAATTCTCTGAGACTGGACGCTCCGCCGTGGACAGGTAGACTCCAAGATACCTGATTGCATCTGCCTCCCACAAGATATTATAACATGTGGGAGGTAAGGAGTCTACCTTTATGGAACCCTCTAAAAGGCCTGAGCATTTGGACCAGTTGATCCGAGCTGAGGAGGCCACAGTATAGACCTCCTGGAACACTTGTGCCTGCTCCAGATCAACTAGATCCTGGGCCACAAGGAGTACATCATCAGCATAAGCTAAAAGGAAATCCATGTCTGGATTTCTAGCACTAGCCAGGTGAGCCTTTGCCTTAATAGAAAATGTAAAGGCTCGATGGCTAGCACATAGAGTTAACTGGAAAAGGGGCATCTGGATGTACTCCTCCAACAAATGCCAATTGTTCAGGCACCAATTGATCTTAATCAAATACTCTGCTGAGACATACAGTGTTTTCAGATAGCCCACGAAACATGGGCCAAAACTGTATGCATGCAGAGTGGCTATGAGGTATCGGTGATCAACCCAGTTAAACGCCTTCTCTTGTCTAGAGAGAGAAAGGCGAGAGACAGACCAGTCCTTCAAGAGCATTGCAGCTAATCCCAGACCAGAAAGATATTATTAAAGATGGTCCGGTCTTGGATAGTATAGTACTGGTTCCTGGTTAATCACCTCTTCCAGTACAGACTTGAGCCTCAGTGAGATGGCTTTGGCTACGATCTTATAGCCTGTGCATAGCAGCGAGACCGGTCACTAGTTTTGTATTTGGCAGAGATCCCCCTTCTTGGGTAGCAAAGTCACTACTGCCCATCTACAAGAAAAGGGCATCTCACCGACCTCGAGGGCTTCCTCGAGGACCTGTTGGAAATCAGGTCACAGAGTCTCCCAGAAGGATCAGAATAACTATACAGTAAGCCTGTCCAGCCTGGATATTTACCTTAAGATATGAGACTGAGGGCTTCAGAGAGATAAGCTAGAGTAAGAGGCTTATCTAGCCTCTCTCTGTTCTCCATCGCTGACATGGGAAGCCCCTCCCATAGCACCCTGCAGGTGTCTGGATCGATGGGATCTGGAGAGAACAAGTTGGAATAAAACATCCAGGCCCTATCCCGGATGCTTTCTGGATCCATCAGGGGAACCATCATCGGCTAGAAGGCAGCTAATATGCCTTCAGTTGCCCCTCTTTTGCTCCAGAGCGTAGGAGAGGCACAACCCACGATCCATCTCCCAAAGAAAATGGAGGTGGGATTGCACATATGCCCACTGAGGCTGGCGCTGTTCCAGCTCATGGAGAGCGCACTTCTTCTTTACATATTCACACTGTAGGGCTTGGTCCCCTGATGCAGACAGCCGCTTCTCAAGATCGAGCACCGCCACCCTGAGTGCCTTGATCCCAGCATCAAACTTCCCGCTTGTACCCTTGCCATGCTCCTGACACAAAAGGCACATGTGCACCTTGTCCACGTCCCACCACTGACTCAATTTGGCAATGTCACCCATGCAACCTCTCAAGGCCATCCAGATCTTCCGGATCGACGTTGCAAAGCCCTGGTCCTCCAACAAGGAGTTGTTGATGTGCCAATAGGTGGCCGAGGGAGCTGATCGAATTAGCGCCACCATCACGGACGCACAGTTGTGGTCCATGAACGGAGCTAACCTAATGGCACTGGACCGGGCTGCGACATGAGGTGGCTAGATATATAAAGCCGGTCGATACGGAAGTGGGACACCAGACCACGCCACACCCTAACGGACGCGTAAGTATCTGATGCTCCTGAATGTTGTTCCCACCAGACTTCGACTAAGGAGAAGAGGGCAATAAGCTCCCGCAAAACCAACACAGAGATGGAGCACGACAACACACTCATCTGCATCTACCGTCTCCATGTAAATCGACAGCCTGGCAAAGAACTTCACTATCTCAGTCCCGTTTGATGGAGCATACACGTTTAGTAAATTGAATGTGTAGTCCAAATGCCAGACCCAGAGGTGGAGTAGATGGCCTGGGATAACAGCCTTTACAAACAGCAGGAAGGACTCGGAAACAGGGTCACCACCCCACATGATGATGAAGTGAGGTGGCTGAAAAAGACCCTACCTAATAACTCCAGGTGCCAAATGGCTTCAGCCTCTGGAGTGGTATGGGTCTCCTGCAGGAAACTCACAGAGTACCCGCCCTTTAGCAGATAGGAGAGTACAGGGAACCTGAAGACACCACCCTTACAGCTGTTAACATTGAGCATGCTGATGTGCAATGCCATTATTTTTTTGTGTTAGGAGTAGTGCTTGTACCAGCCACAGAGGCAATTCCTCGTCAGGCCTGGTACTGTCGCAGAGGGTTTATGAATTTCCGGGCTCAGAGTTGCTCCAAGGTCCAAGAATTTTTGGCCCTGTGGTTGGCCCTTATGTACACTTGAAGAGAGCGAAGGATAAAAGAGACATCTCTCCACTTCGAGGGCGGCCAACAGCGCCTGCCTTTCTTTATGTCCATAGAAGGTGTTCTCCAGGAAATGTGCGAGTTCCTTGGTGGAGATGACTGGTTCAACCCTGGGTTCCTCCAGGCTGAGGAGTTTGTTATCCCCTCCCACCTCTGTGGGAACTACCCTCCTCAGCTTAATTTTAATGGACCTTCCTCTTGGTGTCTGAGAAGGAGAGTACATTTCACCCTCCATGGTGGGACCTGAGGGTGGTGCTGACTGTGCTGTATTGGGTGCACGATGGGGAGTGGTTGCAGGCATAGCAGTAGAGGGTATGGAATACCGGTATTATTGGGGGCCACAGAGGCACAAAGTGCCTTAACAGCCTCCTCCACTGCTGCCTGTGCAGCCAAAATGTCACAGGGCTCAGTGGCTTCTATTGGGAGGGTTCTCTACAAAGAGACCCTCCAAGGTATTAATATAAGGGCCCACTTGATTCCCTTCCCCCATATCCACCTCACTGCCTGCTTCATTCTCCCCTTCAGCACCAATACAAGTATCCTGAATGGGGGTTAATCTTGTGGCATCTCCCTCCACAGATGAATGCTCCTTAAGTAATATAGTGGCCCCAAGAGAGCCAGTGGAAAGCGGCGAGGGAGGGAGGGATAACCATGGGGCTGTCCCTATATGTCACCTCATCAGGGACAGCAACTCATTTATCAGGGGTAGTGTTGGGGATCCCCTTATAGTCCAGGTGCAGGCTCTGATGCCTTGTGGCAGTAGGAAAAATTGAGAATATTCTCCTAAACAAGTGCTCAAGGTAATTCCCAAAGATGCATCCACATATTAATCACTGTAGTGGTGATCCACAAATTATATCTTGTTTGTAAATAAGCATATGTTGATGTGACCAGGTAAATGAAAGTGAGTACTGGCAAGAAGATGGTCATTGGTGCTCACAGTTGAGGGTATATTAATGGCATGTAGGTGTCTAGGATTACAAGGAAACCCATATAAAAGGGGAAACCTGACCCATGAGTCCAATAATCCAAAAACCCTTAGAGCTAGACCTCTGATGTATCAATACTTAATCACATAAGGGTACTTACGACCTTCATTGTATGGAATCCTGGAAACGGCGTGCTGTCAGCCCAAGGCGGATATGAAAGGAGATTTCTCCCGATGGGGAAGGATACTGGCGGTGCACTGCGTGTCAAAACGTACTTACGATGCGTTCAAAATGAAGGAAGGACGACGGATGCTGGATCACTATATCAAAATGTTATTTATTGAATGTTTAGCAACATTGTGGTAAAAGCAGAATCTTGAAGGGAACCTCTGACACGTTTCGTGCAGTCTGTGCACTTTGTCAAAGAGTGACACCAGTAGCCTGCTGCTTAGTCCATTAACCTTGGGAGGCCCTCAGTCCCCAGATCTATCTCCAGACCCTCGCCCACTATAACCCCTGCAGGGTCTGGAGGGAGAAGTGTGTGGTCTGGCACTGCTTCAGCCACTAGGTGTTTAAGGTGGTTGTCGTATATATATACGGGCCAGACAATTCCACCTGGTGAGGAGGCAATATGTTGCACCTATTTTTTTTATTTAGAGGGAGGTGTCTCATATATGAGCACCTCCCATTCCTCAACCATCCCCCGATTAGTTTTTTGCTTCTTCTTTCAGGGAATGTCACTCCCAGAAGAGGAAGGGTCACTTGCTGTCAACCCCGCATGACTAAGGGTGTTATAATAAGGGTAGGGTGGGATTTATTGTCAGCAGCGATCTCAGGGGCCAAGGTGGCATCCTTCCCCGCCTTCCGCCTAGCTGTAGCAATAGGTTTTGCCATAGACACTGATGGTATTGACAGGAAAGAAGGAGATTTGAAGACTGCCTTGGTGGTGGGAGCTGCAGTCACCTTTGAGCTCCCAGTGGGACTCTTTTCTCTGAAGGCCCACTGTGATTGGCTCACATGAGGTGCTCTGTGCTGAAGTCTGTGAGGTGCATCCCCTGTGTGGTTAGGATTCTCTGGTCTGCCAGACTTAGTGGAGCCTTCCCAGTTGGAGGCAATGGGTTGATTGGAGGAAGCGGCAGAATGTCGGTGCATTTCCCATTGGTCAATTCATATGTCCCACCCATGGGGAATCCCGAGCCGGCTTGGCCTGTCCCTCCTCTGACGTCAGCCAAGAGACAAGTCGCTTTTTCTATTGGCTAGTGGGATAGGATTCCCACTCTCTGATTCGTCGCTTCTCCTTCTTCCATGCTAAGGATTGCTAAGCGGAGTATATGTAAGGAGATGGCCGAGGCAGAGAACCAGACCATCCAGTGACTTTTGTCGATGAAGCTAGGGCGGGCTTTTCAACGTTTCTCTGTTGCAAATAGCTGAGCAACGGCTTTGTTTTGAAGCTATGAAAGTCTGCCTCGCAGAGACTAAGTCAGACGCAAGGACCAAGTTCTGAGAATTGAACGTAGCAGCCGCGGCTGGGAACTGAAGCCGAAAAGAGGACCAGGAGAACCGGGGAGCTCTACACCTAGGAAAGCCTAGATTTATCCCCCAGACCCCAGAAAGGTCTGTCTATTTTGTCTGTCTATTGTGTCTTTCTTCTTGTTGTACGCGGGTTTACCAAAATAAATCACATTTTGTTTCTACTACTTTGTTTTGCCTAATATACGATCCCGGTACAAATATGAAAGGTGTAAAAAGTGCTGGTCTCCTATGACACTCATTTAAGAGGCAGATGCATCTGCAACTGCCTTACGGCCCAGCTACTATTAAGGAATCCTTTGGGGTTTTCTTTGAGGAAGTGAGGTGCTTCTTGTGCAAGGAGCTGGGGCATGCTCATAAGAGCTGCCCCAGTGGCTATCAAAGCCATCAGCCCTGGATCCAGCCATGGATTATATATATATATATATATATACATTCATTTTCATTCACCTGAGTGCTGTCTCCTTTTTGCTGCTATGTGGTAATGTATACTTGTATTATTTATATGGGACATGCACCTATTCATTATTGAATTTCTATTGGAGTGCCAGTGATTTTTTATCACATATATGTGATTTTTTTATCACATATATATAGATATATATATGAGAACAAAAATTGTAGCGCCAGAGTAGGACTGCAAGTGTTATGACTTATTAAGTGACTAAAGTGTATGAAGTTAATGATGTGATTATAGTGCAAAAATTGCAATTAATTATAATATGAATGAAATTAAAAATGAATGAAAATACATATATATATATATATCAATTAGCTAAATAGTGAAACACAAAAAACTTTAGTATAAAAAAAAAAGTGCAAAAGTGCAAAAAAGGAAAAATGAAGTCCAATCAGTCCTTAAAATGTTAGTCCATGAATTGAGGTGAATGATGTTGACAAAGGGGTTCTCCGGCTGCTCTCACATGGGATAAACCACATCCAGGAATATCTACAAACAGAAAAAGAGAGAGAGCGCATGCCCCATAGCATAACACTGTGTATTTAATATGAAAAAGGGAAGGGGGCGGGGGAGGAATCACACTCACAAGAATGAAATGTTTAAAAGGCAATTTTGCGCACTTTATCTGTTCTGTTTGGAAGCAGTTGCAGGTGGCGGCAGACCTGAGGAGTGAGCGGTAGTGACGGCAGTGATCGGGAAAGGACATCGATCACAGCACCGCAGTGGAGGCTCCACATCATTATCGTGGCAGCTTGTCTTGAAGACTGTGAAGGGGAACCCCCGAGGTCTGGTGGTGGCAGTGCAACGACTGGTAACTCATGTATTGCACATGAAATGCTGTAAACCAACTAATCTGATGTACGCAGATATAATACCCTATTAATATACACTATATATTTTTACAAACTTCACTATGTGCGTTTGCGCTGTTGTCTTTCTTTGTGTTTAGGTTCACGAAAGAAGCTTGGCCTCCTCCATACGGACTGTTTCCTGAACTGGACAATTCATCTATTTATTTTATTTCACGTGATTGGTTTGATTAATTTAATATCATTATATTGTTGTTATTGATATTGTACTTTCACTATCTAGTTTATTTATATTACTCACATATTTTTAGCACACCTATTTCCAATCACATTCACACTTATTAGAGCTACTCTTTGTTTGTGTCAGATATATATATATATATACTGTATATATGTATATGAACATACAGTAATATTTACAGTTGCTTTATGCTTTACTGTGGAGGGTTTTTGTCACTTTTTTTTACCCACCATAACCTTAATAGTAGTGGTGATTACCTAGTCTAGTCTCAAACCTGCTTTGCCATTAAGACCAACCTCACACTGATGATACCCATCAAGGTTGAAACATGTCTGTGAGTGGGTTTTAATGGCTTTGCATCTCATCCCAGCCTCTGTCTAAAAGCTGTGTTTAAAACAGCATGCATTGGCTTGAGGATTGGTTTGTGTAATACGAGCTTGAGACAAAAGGTGGCACTGAGTGCTCATTTGCATGTCATTTCCCAGAATCCCTTGCTGCAGTGCAAGCGCTGTATGCTGGGTGACAATGGGGAAAGACAGGGTTGCAGACCTGTCTAAGACATGCAAATGAACATACAGTAATATTTACAGTTGCTTTATGCTTTACTGTGGAGGGTTTTTGTCACTTTTTTTACCCACCATCCCACCATAACTATATATATATATATATATATATATACTAGCTGAGAGACCCGGCGTTGCCCGTGAGTTAAATATCCCGCTAGGAAAAGGGGGGGGGGGAGAGGGGATAAAAATACATATATATATATATATATATATCAATTAGCTAAATAGTGAAACACAAAAAACTTTAGTATAAAAAGTGCAAAAGTGCAAAAAAGGAAAAATGAAGTCCAACCAGTCCTTAAAATGTTAGTCCATGAATAGAGTTGAATGATGCTGACAAAGGGGTTCTCCGGCTGCTCTCACATGGGATAAACCACATCCAGGAATATCTACAAACAGAAAAAGAGAGAGAGCGCACGCCCCATAGCATAACACTGTATATTTAATATGAAAAAGGGAAGGGGGGGGGGGAGGAATCACACTCACAAGAATGAAATGTTTAAAAGGCAATTTGTGATTATATCACCACCATCCGGTTCTGTGCTACAGAATTTCGTCTTTGTAGGCTCCTTCAGGACTGCCTGTGGAAGTCACAGCTCACGGGGTTCCTGGGGTGCCGTTTGCCGTCTGAATGCAGTCCAAGAACTTGGCTCTCCACTCCGAATGGCCGCCGTATGGATCCCACGCTGGATGTGGCCTCGTGCGTGTGCGCAGCGTCGTAGTGACGTAATCGCGCTATCAGAGTCCCTGACGCATTTCGTCACCGCTGGGCGACTTTCTCAAAGGGCTGATAGTAAACGGAATGAAGTCCTGCCCATTTATAGCCAGTCCGTCGCTTAGCAACCCACAATAGGATAATTGTTTAACCCACGATAAGCTGGTAAAGCTGGGCGTAACTATGTATGCTGCACCCTCATTGAACACATAAATAAAGGACTGACTGGCTGAATGGCAGATCGTGGAAAAAATATATAGACACATATTGTGGGAAGGATCTATGAAATCATTATACACATATATATATAACACAATAGATACTCAAATTCATTAGTGATAATATATCAAATCATTTAAGAATGATTCAAATTAATGATCTGAATCAATGGATAAAACGGAAAAGTAGAATTAAAAGTAAAATTAAGATAATTAACCCCTGTTGTATACTAATTGTTGTATAAAGGAATATATAAAAAAAAGATTATTTAAAATAAAATAAAAATTACACACATAAAATACACAGGGGTGGCAATACATTGAGATCTAATAATCATATATTGAATAAAAAATAGTAAGAACTATTAAATCCTCATCAGAACACCATGCACATATAAACAAAATAATGTACACATACATAATGAGCAACTAAAAATTCAATACATCTACACTACTATTCAATTAAAAGTATATGGATATTACACGTACTTCATGCTAGAAAATATATATATATATGTATATAGAACATAAGCAAAAAACAACCTTTTGACTCAAATATGCGTTAATACTACCCAAATACCAATGTATATATATATAAATGTATATACTTGTTAATGACTATCAAATTATTTAATTATTATAAAATAGGGCATATATTTTTCTCTCATGCAAATATAGAAATAAAACTTGATGAGTCATGTATATACATTTTCACAGAGACAATATTATAAAGATATTATAAAACAGTGTTTAGTATATCAATCAATACATAAGTATATTGAATGATTTTACCAACCTTTGTGTTATGAGTAACCTAAAGGTAGGAATCTAATAAACAGGGAGAGGAGAGAGAAAAAGTATCAAGGGCTTGAACTGAGTGAAAAATTGATTTCAAAAATGATAAGAGTGCTATTGAAAAATAACTTATCAAATGAGACTATTTATTCAGATGGGAAATAGAAAATAAAGAATAATAATGAAAAATAAAATATAAAAATATGTATAAAATAGAAAAATAAAATTTGAAAATAAAAATAATAAATAAATAAATTTTATTTTTCTATTTTATACATATTTTTATATTTTATTTTTCANNNCGTTAGTATTCTTTATTTTCTATTATACCATCTGATAAATAGTTCTGCATTGATAAGTTATTTTTCAATAGGCACTCTTATCATTTTTTGAAATGTACAATTTTTCACTAGTTTCAAGCCCTTGTACTTTTCTCTCTACTCTCCCTCTCGTTTATTAGATTCCTACCTTTAGGTTACTCATAAAACACAAGGTTGGTAAAATCATTCAATATACTTTATGTATTGATTGATATACTAAACACTGTTTTATATAATATCTTATAATATGTGTATCTGTGAAAATGTATATACAGGAATATCAGTTTTATTTCTATATTGCATAAGTTGAGAAAAATATATGCCCTATTTATAATATTAAATTAATTGTAGACATTAACAAGTAATATACACTTTATAATATATAACATTGGTATTTGGGTGGTGTATTAACGCCATTTGAGTAAAAGGTTGTTTTTTGCTTATTTCGATATATATCATATATATATATTTTTCTAGCATGAAGTACGTTGTAATATCCATATACTTTAATTGAATAGTAGTGTAGATGTATTGAATTTTTAGTTGCTCATTATGTATGTGTACATTATTTGTTTATATGTGCATGGTGTTCTGATGAGGATTTAATAGTTTTACTATTTTTTATTCAAATATGATTATTTAGATCTCAATGTATTGCCACCCTGTGCTGGTAATTTTTATTTTTTAAATAATCTTTTTTATTATTCCTATAATACAATTAGTATACACAGGGGTTAATTATCTTAATTTTACTTTTAATTCTACTTTTCCGTTTTATCCATTGATTCAGATATTAATTTGAATCATTCTTAAATGATTTTATATATTATCGTAATGAATTTGAGTATCTATGTGTTATATATATATGTATAATGATTTCATAGATCCTTCCCACAATATGTGTCATATATTTTTTCCATGATCTGCCATTCAGTCAGTCATCCTTTATTTATGTGTTCAATAGGGTGCGCCTAAATAGTTACGAACACCAGCTTTACCAGCTTATCGTGGTTTAACAATATCCTATTGTGGGTTGCTAAGCGACGGAGGCTATAAATGGGCAGGACTTCATTCCGTTTTACTATCAGCCCTTTGAGAAAGTCGCCCAGCGGTGACGTGACGAACGCGTCAGGGACCTGATAGCGCGATTACGTCACTACGACGCTGGCACACGCGCACGAGGCCACATCCAGCGTCGTGGGACCCATACGGGGGCCATTCGGAGTGGAGAGCCAAGTTCTTGGATGCATTCAGACGGCAACGGGCAACCACGAGACCCCGGAGCTTGTGACTTCCACAGGAGTCCTGAAGGAGCCTACAAAGACGAAATTCTGCAGAAAAGAACGGATGGTGGTGATATAATCACAATTGACTTTTAACCATTTATTTCTGTGAGTGTGATTCTCCCCCCCCTTCCCTTCCCTTTTTCATATTATTAAATACGTGTTATGCTCCATGGGGCGTTGACTCGCTCTACTTTATTCTGTCAAATATATTATCATATTATATATTAAATGATATATATAATATATACACATAATATATATAAAGAAACGACATTCACAATAGAACAGTTGCACTCCTTAGGTGCTGGATTAGGATGTGTTGCTTGCCCCATATGGATAATATGGACATCATGTTACCGTTCCAAGGTCTGATTAAAGAGACCGCGACGCATCAATTGTTAAAGACTTCACAAAGCTGTATTAGGTTAAAGATGTGGTACACAAGAAACCCATGTTTCGGTCCTCAAAATGGGACCTCCTCAGGGGATAAAAGGGGGAAGAGGTCCCAGTTGGGGAACGAAAGGCGTGAGTGCTGGGGGGGTAGTTCCTGTTAGATTACCACTATTTTCCACCAATACACTTTTGAAACTGAAGAATTTTTCTCAATTGAAGTGACTGTCTGTGCTTTATTAACCAGTACTTGGAACGGGTAACGTATGTCTATATATAAAGAACAATAATTATAAAAACATTACATGACCCTTCCGGCAAACTAATTATTTAATGGATATAGCACCAGTTTGAGGCTAGCGCCAGGGAGTCAGAGTATACATGAGTGGCTAATTGCGCACAAGCCATTGACTGCTAGCTACTCCGAAAAGTGAAGAAAGGACGGACGTCAGATTGGATCAGGAGGCCCCTCCTCGATGTAATCCAATCAACACATCCAAACAGACGACGAGAAGCCTGATCTCCACTGCAAGACAAAACAGTCCAGTATGAGTGTGAGGCAAGGACCCCCCCCCCTTATCCTTGGTCCATCCCCCACCCCCATTTTGACGTTTGATATTTTTGTTTTCATTTTTATTTTTATTTTTAAATTTTATATTTCTATTTTATACACATTTTTATATTTTATTTTTCATTATTATTTTATATTTTTTATTTTCTATTTCCAATTTGAATAAATAGTCTCATTTGATAAGTTATTTTTCAATAGCACTTTTCACCATTTTTAAAATAAATTCCTCACTCAGTTCAAGCCCTTGTTACTTTTTCTCTCTCCTCTCCCTGTTTAATAGATTCCTACCTTTAGGTTACTCATAACACAAAGGTTGGTAAAATCATTCAATATACTTATTTATTGATTGATATACTAAACACTGTTTTATAATATCTTTATAATATTGTCTCTGTGAAAATATATATACATGACTCATCATGTTTTATTTCTATATCTGCATGAGAGAAATATATACCCTATTTTATAATAGTTAAATAATTTGATACACA